>VMBQ01005488.1:14303-34865 GCA_007657795.1 Dreissena rostriformis | reverse complement strand
TTAAAGAGACTTGTTCACAGATTGTCAAAATGCCAATTTTCCAACTTAAAAAAAAAAACAAAAACAAAAAAAAACAATTGTATATGAGGAGGCGAAATAACACCTAATGAAAGCATTACACACACGAAACGATGAATAATTTGGAGTGTTTCTGTAGTTTTCGTTATTTTTTGTGACATAACGTTGACTGCTTAAATTAAGTATAAAATCACTGCCATCACGTAACAGCCCAGATAGCTTTTTAATCCAATGGTCTGTAGTTTGAGCCCAGGTAACCTTTTATTTTTATTTTCTTTTTTTCTTTCTTAAATTTTATTTGGGGTTTTTTCTGGAGCTCTTGAGTTAACATTGACAAATTTAAAGCATTTAATGACAATTGCAAACAAAAAATGCCCAAACCTGTGAACAAGGCCCTTTTAGTAATAACAACTGGTCAAAACTATTCTAAGCAGAACATTAACGTAACAAAAGAGTACTTTTTTTCTTCCTGAAAAAACATAAATATGAAAATCTGAATGTCACACTTATTCTAACTAAAATACTCACACTATTTTGCAAAAATTGCAATAACTAATTACATGGTTTATACAATGTATACAATAATGTAAACTCATGGGAACATAAGTAAATACAGTACCACCCAGGAAATTAAACAAACCAAAGTATAAAGCTCAAGCTCAAACAATATTTTTTAAATATCAGTTTTATAAATATATATCATTTTATAATCTGTGGACTGTACATCAGTTTTTCAAGCCAGATAAATTAACTTGGGCCAGACAATAAATGAGTGGATTTTCTACAGGGAATATCACTTTCGAGTTTTCATAATGACTGATGGACGAACATTTAGTTGACCATAAGTTGAGTCAATATGCTGGAACAACAAACAATCCAGGTGCTAATTAAACTGCTTCATCTCAAAGACTGCCACATTTTTTTGGGGAAATTGCCTACTTTAAATACCCACCTAGATCGACCCAATCGTGGAATTAAAGAAAAACCTCAATTTAACTTGAGCAGTACTGTAATGATATGTAGAACTTATTTCTGCGTCAAATAGGTCCATTCAAAACAAATGTAAAATCATGCAAAAAATTATCTTCCAAACTGGTCCCAAGAATGGTCAACAAACACAATAACCGAGCACAAAGCATGAGGCCTTAAACAATTGCACATTTAATGTTTAAAACCGGATTTAATTTGCAAATATACATGAGCCTCACTCTGTGAAAAGGGCGTTTAATGCATGTGTGTAAAGTTTCGCCCATATAAGCCTGTGCAGTCCCAACAGGCTAATCAGGGATGAAACTTTCCCCCTAACTTGATCTTCATCAAGAAGAGTCTTTTTTCAAACGAAAAATACAATAAATGCGGAATGTGTCGTCTCTGGTTAGCCTGTGTGCACTGCACAGGCTAATCTGACACTTTATGCACATGCATTAAACTCCCTTTCTATAGAGCGAGGCTCAAATATATTATCACTCAACTAAGGCTGATATGCCTTTTGGCTTTCAATAAGGGATGGAAACCAATAGTATAATTGGTATTGGAAAATATTTGAATATTCAATCCATCGTCGGGAAGGCAATAAATGTTTACATGGAATGTTGGTAATTAGAGGCGAAAATCACACGAAGGGTAGTAATTATAACGCTTATAAAAAAATAAAATTAATGAACAGATTATCAAATGGCAAAAGAGTATACTCATGATTTTAATGATTCGAAGATTTGAATATTTGTTGCCATCCCTTCTTTCAATGCATGCTGTAAATAAGCAAAGTTGATGTGATGCACAACTTTTGTGTCAAAATAAAAGAATAAAAGTATTATGTGAGTCGTGTTCTGAGAAAACTGGGCATAATGCATGTGCGTAAAGTTTCGTCCCAGAAAAGCTTGTGCAGTCCACACGGGCTAATCAGGGACAACACTTTCTGCTTTTATTACATTTTTTTTCGTTTTAATGAAGTCTCTTCTTAGCAAAAATCCAATTTCGGCGGAAAGTGTCATCCCGGATTAGCCTGTGCGGACTACACAGGCTAATCTGGGAAGACACTTTACGCAAATGCATTATGCCCAGTTTTCTCAGAACAAGGCACATGTAAGTTAAATGTATCACAATACAATGCATCAATAGATTATAATAAACATCATTATTTCCTTGCAAATTAGTACCGTTCTCCTAATTATCTACCAAGAATGTCAACACAGTGCAATTATATCCAATTATATTTCTAAACGTCTTTTTTTGGAAAACAAAAAAGATTCCAACAGTTAAATGTATATTTATATATATTTTGCTTAAAATCATTGTTATTTGTCATACATATGATACATATAATCAAAGTTTATATTATAAATTACATTAAATGAAAGTTAGAACTTGTTTGAAATAAATCATCACTTATTCCAAATTGACCCTAAAAATGGTTATACAAGCTAAATCTTGCAATGAAGCATAAAATGTTTCTTCAAATGTGGATCCGAGATTTTTACCGATGCTTTAATAAAATATCCAAATCACAATAACACTTGTGCCCAATCAAAAGATATGTATTTTTTAATATATATACTAAGAAAGGTATCAATTTGTCCCTTTAATAAAAACAATGCATCAACAACAGTTGTGCCGAGAATATTGATACGCTGTTCAGGGCCTGTATTCACCAAACCAATTTTAGACTTTAGAACAAAGAAAAGGCTTAGAACCAAGAAAACGTACTTTAGAATTTGAAAACATATACGTGCTTAACATGGTGCACTAGTTGTTTAACTACCATATTATACATAACTTGCAAGTAGCTTTGGCTCATTAAAGTTGTAAGAATATTCTTTGTTTAACCCATTTATGCCGAGTGGAGTCTCCCATCCTTCTAAATAGGATCAATTTATTTCCAAAATTAGGGATGTCTAGTATATTAATTTCTATATTTAGAATATTTGTTACAGAAATTCCTTTAAGCAAACAGCGCAGACCCAGTGTCTATGCTGTTGCCAAGGCCTTTTTTCTAGACGCTAGGCATAAATGGGTTAAAGAAGTAAGTCTAGAATTGTTTGATGAATACAGGCCCAGGCTTTCAATGAAACAATTCATATTTTTAATTCACAAATACATTTGCACCTAAGCATAACGGTAAAAAAAAATTCAGTATTAAATAAATTTTGCCAACTTGCATCAAAAGAAAAAACTAAAAAAAGAAATAAGCTAACAGACATAATAAGCATTAAGGCAAAAGTTTATAATAATAAAAGTTCTTAGCCTTGTAAAATACTTAAATGGGTATACTAATTATCCATTTTTATAAATAATAGTGGTCATATAAGGCAATGTGTACAAAAGCTGCAGGATTATAAAATAATTCTTGGAACGAGACCAAACACAATTATTTAAGTTTCACAAACTTTTACATATTTCATTTGAAAAAAAAATCACTAAACTAAACAAAACACAGACAACAGAATTTTTAAAACTATACAATTTTTTTAATGAATTTTATGCTGTAATCCTTTCATTTAATTCTAACTTAATCAAAATACAGATGACAGCGGAAAAACAATTGTATGTAAATAGAAAGTTGCCATTATCATTTCAAACACAACTGACTGCTTACAAACATATGATAAAAAAAAGATTGAAAAAATAATCTCTACAATTTAATAAATAGACAACAAACATCAATGGTGCTGATGTGAGTAGCTACGGGAATGTCTCGCAACTCTGGGGCTTCTCGCAGTCTTCGGACTGAAAGGGGGGCTTCGGGGAGTCGTTATCGCTGTCTCTATACTCCTGACACGCTTTGTCACGCTTATAAACTCGTACTCATCTGCGTCTTTGCTTTCGTTATTTCCTGAAACTGTCGGATTGTTCTCATTGCACATAACCCGTTTTTGTCGTTCACCCAGTTGTGTGCTATTAATAGAATCGTCAAGGTTACAATGGGAACTGCGTGGCACGCCCCTGGTCTGCAAAAGCGGTGAAGTTTGAACGACGCCAAACGAGACGGGAGACTTGTTCATTACTACATGCTCCCTGCAATTCTCTGATATGGAAATGTCCCGCTTCGCGTTGGATTGTGCATCAATTGCATTGTTATTTGTAGATGTACGAATGTCATAAGGGTTTGCAACATCGATTTCCTCACTGGCCGGATCTAATTCCATTTTGGTGTCTTCGTCGTGTTCATTATCTGTTACAACAGTTTCCGGTCCATTGAATGCAGGATTTACATGTTCTTTCCGATCATTTTGTTCAGCACTCTTATCCAGACCAAAACTTCCGTGGTTTTCATCCTGAAGATTTACTTCACTTTCATCATTCTCCCCCATAGACTCATTACAAGTTCCTATGCCCGAATCTAAATCGTAGCTTTTACATTCTGATATGCTAACAGTGGAATCTGTATTAGGCGATATATCTGCAAATGCATTTTGTTGAATCCCTTCGTTTTCCTCTAATGGTCTTTCAACAGAGCCAACATTTGCACCGACAAGACTCTGATCATCTTGAAGTCTAGAACAATTTGAATTATTCTGGACCTCATCGGATAAACAATGTTCTTGGTCTGACACAACAGAGTGTGCAAACTCAATATCACGCAGTCTACTATTTTTATCGTCAAACACCTCAGAATATTCCAGTTCGTTAATAATCTCCTCCCCACCTTCAGTAACAGACATTTCCGACACCTGATTCCTTATTCCCCCTATAGAATCACACCTTGGCAATCCACCATCACCTTCAGACATTCCCGATAACTGACTCTTTATTTTACCTCGCAAACTATTTTTCACCACATCGCCCATCATGTCGTTGCTTACATTCTCCTCCCTAACGTTTTCTGATACACTACAAGACATGTCTACATCAATGTCCCCATTTTCAACTATGATATCCTTGGCACGGACTTGTATATCTCCTACTTCTGGTAATTCTTTAATGCTTGGATGGAAGATGTCGTACAACCACTCGTGGGACTGGCATTCCTTGGCAGTCATCCTTTCACTGAAAGAAGAAATAAGTTAATTATTTTTTTAAACCCTTTATCACTCAGATATGCACTTTGACGCACGTGTAGTCTATTAGAAAATCAAATTAAATTAAAGACCTTTCTAACTAGACTCAAGTTTTTAAGCCTTCATTTCCAACTTTCAGATAATGATGAGCAGCAAACAGCAGAGAACCTGAACAGCCTACCAGTTGTATGCATGTTGCTGGTTTCACTTTTTACTTGGCTTCTGAGTGGAAAAGGCTTAAAACTCTTATTTCTAAGCTGTTCTGTTACACAATGGTGGATTTACATGAACCATGGTTTAAATTTATAGGTGTTTACTTGAGTGACATGAAAACATTGGGCTTCAAAGAAAAACTGCATCTGTTTCCTGGGGAAAAACAAGTACTCTGTGTCTGGAGAACATAATTCTTTCTGTGTGGGGATCATATCCAGACCTCTGAAGTTCAAAAATTCATTTCCAATACACCCTTTACACCTCAACGATTATAGTTAAGTTTGATAAATGATACAAAACTTATTGTGTTAAGATATAATTATGCATAAGATGCACCTAAAAAATATAATTTTTATACGTGAAAAACATTCAAAAGCCACTTTTTGGGGTGAAATAGGACCAAAATATGTTTATTTCATGTTCTGCAGTGTGCACGGACACCAAAATATGTTAGTGGTAAGAACAGAATTATGGACTGTCGTTGCACTGAATCAACTAGCTTTTAAGCGTTGACTTGTTCATTAAAAATAGGAATATGTACATGTTTATAGACAATTTATGATTTTTTTTTTCAGAAAATATTTAATTTGGTTTCCTAACAACGAACCATAACATATTTATGTAAGGGCGAGTATACATTTCATAAGTGCTAGTTAGGATTTGCAACCACTAGTCCTCCTAGGCGAGTAGCATTTTTGAAAATGTAAACCCCTGCATGCGTTACAATTTTGATCAACTGTATCCTGAAGGATGGAATTCAGTGGGGTTTCACCATTTTTGGAGTGGGGCCCCGAGCCTCAATTGGATAGGGAAAAGTCAACTAATACAGCTGGATAGGGAAATTCACTAAAAGGGGAGATAACCTTCATAATTAAACAAAAAAAATGCAAACCTTCAGATGGGAATTTTAGGAAATAATTTGGGAATCAAATATACTTTTTGATTTTGGGAATGAAGATGAATTACAGCTCCAAATTTGACCCAAATTGTTCCCCCATAAATTTCAAAATTTTGTGACAGGCAGAAGGACGGAATGAGTGACGGAATGACAGACAACGCAAACTCTATATCCCTCCGCCTTTGGCGGGGGATAAAAACAAACTGGAACTATACCTGGGATCAGCAATGAGCAATTTTTGGATAAAGTCTTGAGCAGCGGGACTGATGTCTGCAAACAGGTCCTCGGGAAAGTCCAAGTGTACATTGGTTATGTTGGCGAACGTCTCGTTCTTGTCGTCTGCAGCGAACGGGGAGCACGTGGTGAGCATTACGTAGGTCAGCACGCCCAGCGACCACATGTCTGTATAGAGGCCTAATGTGTCGTAGTTGAGTACTTCTGGGGCTGGAAAGAAAGGCGGGTTTAGTTAAACCTATTTATTTTTTAGCTCGATTGCACCAAAAGCCTAAGGCTTATTGAAACGCTATTGAATCAGTTTCCTGGGTAGAACCAGTACTTTGTGTTTTGGAGGGAGATCTTAAGAACACTCTTACAGTGGGGATCAAACCTGTGACCTACCAGTCGCTAGGCGAACACCTTATCCACTATGGCATGGCAACCTTAAAGACAAGTTTATCATCGTAATCATCAGCAGCAGCAGTAAAATCATCATAATCATAAGAACCATGTGTAATTGCAGTTCAAGCTTAAATGAAACATCATGGGAGTGTGGAATTCCTATGGCCGACTTGCCCTACCAGAGTTTTTCCGGCCAGGAAAATGAACCTAATCATCTTAAAGGCTGTTTTAGCTCAGGGTCACTTCAACTGTAATCCCTCTGTGATAGTTGTGTAATTGTGTACATTTTGGGATAAGTGAGTTCTAAATGCGGACAAGTTGATTTTCAGTTTTAATTGTCCATGGACAAGTAGAACATTTCAATATTTCCATGCCCCTGCATCATCATTATCATCACTTCCCAATATGGTTCTCTCTGCTGAAACTTTGTTAAAATTTGTACACATAACAATTGATTTAATAAAGTTAAAATATTGGTAAGATATTATTAATTCTTTGGCAAATAGAGAGATAATTACATTTCATTTTGAGTGAAATCAGTAATATTAAGTAAAATTAAATCAATGTTTTCCTAGAATTATCTACAAACACACATTTTATACATCTAGCAGTGGGCTTTTTTCCTCACTATTTTGAGAATGGGGTCGGGCCCTTTGGATTGAGATTTTTTTTTGTTTTTACTAAAATTGGGAAATTGGTTGTTGTTTTTTTATATAACAAATGCTTAACAATTGAGAATAAGTGTTTTCAATTATATATCTACTTAGGTTCAACCTATAGAGCTGGATCAGGTTATTAACTTAATGTTGCATTTTATTTAAAAAAAAAATAGTTTTTGAACCTTCAATTAGGAATTTCAGGTCCCATTTGGGAAAAATATCTACTTTTTACCATTGGAAATGGGGCATTATAACAGCCCCAACTTTGAATGAAAAAAAAACACTGTACATGGACGCTAGCTGTTACAATGTCAATCGCTTACCAACATAGTCGGGTGTGCCGATGATATCTCGTATGTCCTCACCCGTGTTCACCATGCACGCGAACCCCAGATCACAGATCTTCACGGAACCGCGGGGAAACTCCTCTGTTAGGAGAATATTCTGAGGCTGAAACGGAGACAATGCAGACAGTTTATTTTGCCACCCCTGAAACCATGGTTAAATTGAGAAAATAATTATTTTTTTTACACAGTGGCATAAACTTTCCTATAAAGGCTCAATTCTGCATAAGTACTTAATACTTTGTGCTGATATTGGACAGTGATACATTAATCAAAGATTGTCAATTCTATGATTTGTTACCTATTGGACCTAAGTCATATATATTGGAAATATAAATACATTTAAGCAAAAAATCAAAGAACTTGGCCAATCTGCAAAGATATAGCCCACACGATGATTGCTATTTAAACTTGTATATTTTGTGTTATTAAAAACATTTCATAGCTGAAGAGCAAATATGAGTTAACTCCCTTCTATGAAGAATACCTGACTTTTTTGTAACAGTTGCCTCCCTTTGATGGAAAATCACCAAAATGCCTCTTGTGCATTGTATAAGGAACATTCAGTAATTTTATCAGACAAAGAGCAGAGAAACTGTTTTTGTAAATTAGCAGAATGGAACTTTATTGATTTCATATAAGAAATTAGGATCCCTAATTGTTAACAAATCGGGCCATAAGCATTCTGCTGCCTCTAACAGATATGAAATTGATGTATCAAATTTAGACCAATGTAACAAACTTATTAACATCCAAATATTTCCTGTTTTTAGGTTTTAATCACCCCATTGGCGCAAAAAGGTACAATGGACTATTTAATTTCAATGTAACATGGTACCTTTTTGCACCAAGGGGGCGATATATGTATATGTGTTTGATAAAGATTGGCCAAAAAAGCCTACAGAGAATACCGCGATCAACATGTTTGGGTATGTGCAGTAAAAATTGATGCAAAAATCATAATTTCTATTAATTCTGTGCTTAAACTGCCAGCTTTAAACACACTTTTTAACTGCATCTACTGGAAAACTCTTCTGTAAAGTGGACATTGGAAGTCTTAACCAATGAAACCAAGTGTGCCACTTAAGTGATTATAGCCACTGAACTGTGTGCCTTTTAAAGGGACATTTTCACGTTTTGATAAATTGACAAAATTGAAAAAAAATGTTTCTGATTCGCAAATTTTCTCTGTATTTATGATATTTGTGATGAAACAGTAATAATGAACATTGACCCTGCTCTAAAATATTGATTCTATGCATCTTTTGATGATTTAAAAACCTAAAAATTATATAGCGTTACAAATGCAAAATGTTATGTCTTCATGGCATGGTCATATTTCTTGTTCCAATTTATAAATTTTCATCTTTTAGTTTACATATACTATATATTACAAATATCCAGCTTCAAAAATTTCTTTGTGGTCCTTATATTAGGTGACTGACAGAAAATGTACATCACACTATCAAAGCGGAAAAATATTTGAGCTGTCATTGGGCAGCTCTTGTAAGAAACTGTTTAAAAAGGACCATTTCACGTTTTGGTAAATTCGCAAATTTTCATTGTATTTATGATATTTGTGAGAAAACAGTAATACTGAACATTTACCATGCCCTAAAATATCCATTATATGTATCTTTTGATGATTTAAAAACCTGGAAATTATAAAGCATTGTGACGGGAAACGATTGAATAATTTCCAGAGTTCTGTAACAGTTGTTATCGTTATATTTTGAGACACTTCGAGGATTGCTTATATAAAGTATAAAATACACCACTCACTGTATGAGCACCGATGGCCGAGTGGTCTAAGCGTTAGACTTTTACTCCAGGGGTCAGTGGTTCGAGCCCAGTTGCGTGTTTTTTTCTTTCTTTAATTTGATTCTTGTTTTTTACTGGAACTTTTTAGTTCCAATGTTTACAATTATCAATTTAAAGCATTAAATGACAAACAACTATTTACGTCAAAATCTGTGAAAAGGTCCCTTTAAGTGAGGAGACGTATATTGAGCTTCCTTGTACATGTTCTCCACTGTAGAAAACTGCAAGACAGGGAACTATAACCACAATCAGTAAATACTTTAAAAAAAGCAGGTTATATGGATCGAGAGAAGAAAGGTGAATTTTACATATTTTTAACTGCACTTGGCAAACTGTGTATAGTTGATTTCAAATACCCATGTCTTATCTTTCATACCACACTATGTTAGATGGTATGTTAGGGATTTCTTTTAGTTTGATTTATGTTTAACCAATTTATTTATTGCTAAATTGAACAGAGGTTAAAGGACTTTTTTCAAATATGTTTTGCTGGGTAGAGCCAGTACTTGGTGTCCTTGGAGTAGATCTTGAGAACCCTAATGGGACGACACTTTTGACTTTTATGGTATTTTTTGTTTAAAGCCGGTCGAGTTGATATTGGTATATTTTCCCATTTTTGTTATGTATCGCCAAAAAGTGATTATGAGTCAAAATGTGATGGTATTTATGTCAGATGTGCACAAAATTTGGTCAATATCGGTCAAGAAATGCCCAAATTCAGTACAAAAATAGGGCTCTTCAATTTCTGTCCATGGACAAAAATGATCAAAATTTAAACATGTGCGGGTCACATGTAAAACCACGTGATCATTGCATCATTGTTTACAACGTCATTTGCCATGGAGAAACCGTGTTATTTAGTAGTTCTTCTTTTTGTTTTGAAAAGCACAGAAGTGGAAATCACGCATTCTATACATAGATGGTGACGTCACTACATTATTGTCAGTAAGACCGGTGTGTACACAATGGAAATCACATGAAATTGGCGCTCACGTGACCCATTATAAGTGTGCATACGTCACAGGTTAATAATAGTCTTGAGGATTCCGTTATGTACATGATTAGGTTTCGTATTTTTGATGCATTTGGCATTTTTTGGAACAATGTTTGCGAAAATCAGTATGGAAGAGTTAAGCTTTAGAATGTATCTGACGAATACTGATAAATTCTGGTCAGTTGAGAAAACCAAATTGTTTTGAGAAATATCAACTCGGCCGGCTTTAAAGGAATACCATTCTTTGCAAAAATCGAGTTGAGGCGGAAAGTGTCGTCCCTGATTAGCCTGTGCCGACTTAATTTCCTCACACAAGAATCCAATACCCTATACTCAACTGAAGTGTAATTATTCGAAGGGCGTTTGATATAATCTGTACAATTCACTGATAAAGCCACCCACAATCAGGCCATCAAAGAGATATTACAACATCCTCATTGAGGAAGTTTTCACAGGTAAACTTCAAATATTTTGAACTTCAAGTTGTTAAACATCCTAACTGAGGTGTGCAAAACACATTAATCATCCACGATGATTTGGTGAATTACTGAATACGAATTATACAAAGAAAATAGCCTAAAAGAGCGAGACCACTTGATATTCTTTTGAACGTGTAAAGAAGCTTGAATGCACAAAGTACATGTAGCATGTTAATATAAATTTATCATCCACAATGAAGCAGTAAATTACTAAATACGAAATACAGACAGAAAATTGTCAAAAATGAGCAAGACCACTTGATATATTTTGAACTCGTAATGAAGCTGGAATGCACAAAGCAGCGAGGTAATATTCGTTATTTTAATTTCGTTTACAACCTTTTCATAGACAGGTTAAGCTTTTTTTGGATGAAGAGTTTTCAATTGAAAACAATTATTTTTTGAGAGACATTACATTTACCTTTCAACTTTTAAGCACTAAAATATTTTGGTAATGGATTTGAAAAATGCAATTTTAAGAACATAAATTTTCACAATTCATGACTCCAATAACATGTAAATTCTTAATAGGAAGATAAGAATGTATATGTCAGTACGTTTAGTTTTTTCAAGAAGACCTGTGTGGTAGTATTATTAAACAATGTATACAGGATAGTACTTTATCTTTGTTAAAACCTTATTTACTTTGCTTAGTTAGTTCAACTACTTTTAGTATTTAATCCCAAAGCGGTAAACATAAGCTTATGTATCAATGCACTGCAAAAAGAGAGTTGTTTGTTCGCCAATTTATGTGTCACACAATCGTTTTAACAATAAGTCAAAGCCCTTTTAAAGCCCTTTAAATTGCTAGTTGTGTCTGTCTGATCAAATATACTATTCTAGTCCGAATTGACTCTGTAAACAAATCCTGAAAAAAGATCCTTTACAATTTGTCAATCTTAAGTTTCTTTTTTTCTTTCAAATGGGTCTGTCCAGAATGCAGGGCAGGTAGCTAGTAATTGCAAAGTGGATTATGTAAAGTGCTTCTTTATACAGCCTAGCTTTAGTCTTGGACAGAATTTTAGTCACTTAAACGAACATTCCATACCTTAACACATTTTTTACAAAGCCACCACATAAGTATTAAAACTGAACACTTTTTCTTTGCTTGATAAGAAAGCAAAATCATGTCTTAACCGTTTTTTTTTATTATCAAAGTGCCGTAAACATGTTTTTTTTCTTCTTACAAAACCTTTTATTCTTTAAAACAAACCTTTTGGTATACCAATTTCTACAAGTTGTATAGCTTTAAAAATCTTTTGAAAGCATGGCTACTTTATTCAAGGTATGAAAATATTGGCTGACTCACAAAAAAAGCTCTCTTTTTAACACAAGATTTCAATGCATTCATGAAAGCAAACTGCATGTTAAACTTTCAAAATATTCATCAGTTACACCTCTTTTCCACTGCGTCTAAAATTTGTACCGACAGCTAATAAATTAGATTACACACTTCAGGACGTATCTACTGTACAGCATTTAAAAGACCAAAACACTTTAGGGTGACATGGTTTACCAAAAGCATGCTACAATACACCTATGAAACATTCACCTCATCATACAAATAAAACATTTAACTCAACATTGGATTGAAATCAGTTAACCCTTTGCAAGCTGGGAAATTTGTCGTCTGCTGAATTTCTAAAATTAGCATTTTCTTTGATTTTTGCCAAAGAATACTATCAGAATAGCAAACATTTTGGATCCTGATGAGACGCCACGTTCTGTGGCGTCTCAACTGGATCCAAACTGTTTGCAAAGGCCTTCAAAATTCGGTTCCCGCAGTGAAAGAGTTAACATCGGATGACTGAACAATTATTCTCAATGCTCAATTTATAAATGCTCAATTTGTATTTATAATTACATGTAACACACTTAGCTTCCTGAATGAATTACTCAACTCATTTCTCAGTTATTGCAGGAATTGTTGGGGGTGTAATTATAATGGAGATCTTTTTGATCAAATAAATAGGAACATGATTTTGATTTTCATACAAAACATATTGCATATTAAAACGGACAAACAACTTCACCATATTTATGTCATGAAATTGAGGAAAAATTGAAGTCCCTAAAATATCATCAAATTTCAAGAGGCTCTTATTAAGGCCCAGAAGCTCTTTTTATTGGACCATTTCCAATTTGATCACATTATACCTTAAGGTCAAGATGCACAATATTTATGAACAATTCAAAGTCAATGATGTTACACCTTAAGGTTGAGGTGCACCATCTCTTTGGACCATTGCAAATTTGATGACATTATATATCCTTTAGGTCGAGGCGCACTTAATTTATGATCATTCCAAACTTAAAGACATTATACCTTAAGGTCACCATGCACTACGTGTAAGTGATCACAATTGTATTGCCAGTTATTACAGTTCCACAGACCCCAAAGTCTTGATTTGAATCTCAAATTGGCATAAGAAATCAACATTTCTGAGTGAGATTCTTCAAGTTCCACACCCACTTTTATCCAGACTCCAGATTTGAATGTGAAACTGGCGTAAGTGATTGAAATACATTTAACATAAATAAGTTCAAATTAAATTATTCAATCCAAAAGAATTTTGTTGACTTTATACCATTTAACTATATAGGGTGAGATGCAGTAAATGTTTGGATCATTTCAAATTCGATGACAGTACATGTATATAAGTTTTGGACCAATGAGGTTATACCTTAAGGTCAAGATGCACTTTATTTTTGGATCATTTCAAATTCAATTACAGTATATTATTTTTGGACCATTGACATTATACCTTCAGGTGGAGATACACAATATTTTTTTAACTTTTCAAATTTAATAACCGTAGATTATATTTGGACAAATGAGGTTATACCTTAAGGTCAAGATCAGAGCTACAGATAAGCTTTTTGGGGGTAATTGTGTAATACCCTTCAAAATAAGAATGAATTGGGTAATGGAAAAAAGTGATTGGGTATCCAAAAGTATGATACCCGCTCATATAAACAAGAGCACCGCCTAGCGGGTGCAGACCGCTCATCTATACATGCATACCAAATATGAAGGTTATATCTCAAGGGACATAGAAGTTATGATCATTTTTCGAAACCTTAACGCAGATTTTGAAACCTAAACGCAGACCCTTACTTCAAGGTCAAGGTCACAGGGGTAAAAATTTGTGTGCGTATGGAAAGGCCTTGTCCATATACACATGCATACCAAATATGAAGGTTATATCTCAAGGGACATAGAAGTTATGAGCATTTTTCGAAACCTAAACGCAGATTTTGAAACCTAAACGCAGACCCCTACTTCAAGGTCAAGGTAACAGGGGTCAAAATGTTTGTGCGTATGGAAAGGCCTTGTCCATATTCACATGCATACCAAATATGAAGGTTATATCTCAAGGGACATAGAAGTTATGAGCATTTTAACTTAACCGGACGCCGACGCCAACGCCGACGCCGACGCCAAGGTGATGACAATAGCTCATAATTTTTTTTCAAAAAAGATGAGCTAAAAATAATTGGTTATTTGTACCAAAACAAACAATTGAATTGCGTAATAGCAATAAAACATTAATTTAGCTTCTCCAAAACTTACCTACATATAGTTATTTTATAATATTCAATTGAAGTAAAGGTTGTTCCATCTTTCTTTGACAATACAGTCATTTGCTCATTAGAACAAACACTAGCACATTCCTTGTGCAATGTTAAATCACATTCCTTGTATTGTTTCAACAGAAACTGTTCTTAACTGAATAAATATAATATTTAACAAGTTGTAGTCAGTAAATGGGCCAGTACTTTCGTTTTAGAAACGCAACAAACCCCATCCAAAAGTTCATCTGAAATACTACTGCAGATTTCCAAGGAAAAAAAAACGTTTATAATGTCATTAACTATGCCCTTTGCAATTGTTTCGCCATCAGATTTATAAATTATTGACCATGACAAAGGAATCTATACGTTTGTTTTTTGTTTTTTTAGGAACTTTTCGTCTGCCTCAAGACGCCATTTTGTTTTACTTGTATGTGTTATCATCTAAACGCTTGGTTAAAATACATTACCAAATAGAACAAGCGCTTGTCGATTAATACTCAAGTCAAAACGGCCAAAACAAAACAGGATTTTTCATCACGCATAGAAGGCGGCTTAAATTGGGTATCAGCGATTTGATTTGCGTACAGGTATGCACAGATTTTTAAAAAATTGCGTATCAACCTATTTTGTATTTCGTATTTACGCAAAAACGCAGCTTATCTGTAGCTCTGGTCAAAATGCACTATATTTTTGGACCAATGACGTTATACTGTAAGATCAAGATGCACTATATTTTTAGGCCAATTATGTTATACCTTAAGGTCAAGATGCACTATATTTTTGGACCAATGACATTATATCTTAAGGTCAATATGCAATATATTTTTTAAACGATTATGTTATACCTTAAGGTCAACATGCACTATATATTTGGACCAATGATGTTATACCTTAAGGTCAAGATGCACTATATTTTTCTCGTGTAGATACACCAGCCCTTCCAGTATCTGAGACATGAGCAGACGGACGTCAGCCTCGTTGAATTTCTCTTCCAGAATACATTCCGTAAACAGCTCGCCACCAGCACAGCTGAAAATATAATTTACGGCGCTCTGGGAAAACGGGGTTTAATGCATGTGCGTAAAGTGTCATCCCAGATCAGGGATGACACTTTCCGCCTAAACTGGATTTTCGCTAAGAAGAGACTTCCTTTAAATGACAAATACACTACAAGTGGAAAGTGTCCTCCCTGATTAGCCTGTGCAGACTGCACAGGCTAATCTAGGATGAAACTTTATGCACATGCATTAAACTCTGTAAACAGTTCTCCACCAGCACAGCTAAAAAATATAACACTTTGCCACTTAGAAATGCCTTTGAGCCATTTGCAGTCCCTTAGAAAATCTAATAAAATTAAAGAAATTCCTTAATAGATTTAAGTTTTAAATTCTTAATTTCCAACCCTAAGACACTGATGAGCAGCAAACAGCATAAAACCTGAACACCCTGTGAGTAACACGCAGGCTGTTCTGGTTTAATGCTGGTTTCTTATAGCCATTTTCCATTTCTTTTTGAGTGGGAAAGGGCTAAGGTAATTTGTCAGTCCTAGCATGAATGGGGATAGGGGACAATCAATTGTGAAAATCAGTGTTATTATTTTCTGTTAGGAAAGAATTATTGCAAAAATGGCAGGGTGCTGTTCCCTACTTCTGTTTGCTTCCCCCCTATTGCTGCCCCTCTGTACTTGTTCAACATAAATACAATTATTTTTTTGCAAATATTTGATAGCAGACGGTACGACAATGTTAAAACACTTAAAATACAAGTGTTGGAACTATAAACCTTTGATTTGACGAAGCATATTATTTAAACATGTAGCCACACTAGTCCAGATTTACACACTGCCTGTTGACCACAATGTTTTTTTCACCATTTTGGAATTGGGGCTTTTAAATTGGGAAATTTAGTTGAGTGTTTCTTTACTGGTAAATACTATAAGATTAAGGCTAGTATTCCATCTGTCCGTATCCGCATCCGCATCCACAAAAAAATAGAACAAGTTGAAATGCACTGCACTTATTCCATTCATCCGCATCCACATATTCGCATGCGCAATAGGTGTCCGCAAAAGAACGCTCAAGTGAGCATTCTACTGCGGATGCGAACGATAACCGGACGGCATTTAGCACTATGAGGGGAAAACTGTCATCTCAAAAATCAACTGAAAAACTAATTGAATTCGTGAAAAATTACCCGGAATTATACAACCAACACAGTTCTGCATATCGGGACTCTGATTTCACTTCAAATGTTTGGAAAAGCATAGCCAAGAGCATAGCCAAGGCATTATAAGAAGATGTCTCAGGTATTTACCATTTGTATTCCTTTTTCAGACAGAATGATGATTTGTACCTTATATATATATATATCTACTTGAATTCATGCTTGTCCTTCATAATAATTATCTCAATTATAATTTTCAGTTTTATACATATAACGTATGTATTTGTAGTGCAAGTTTCCCAAAAAAGAAAGATACGTTCGACGTATGCAGATAAATGGAATATAGCGTCCGTATTATGATTTTGCGGATACGGATGCAGATACGGATGCGGATAGATGGAATACTAGCCTTAGAATAAGTGTTTTTTACATTATATTTGACAAGGTTTGACTCATAGAGCTGGATAGGCAGATGAACTGAAAGTTGTGATTTATTTAAAAAAGTAAAATGAAAACCTTCAATTGGGAATTTAGTTCAGTCATTTTGGGATTTATTTTCAGATTGGTAAAGGGACCCAATTTAAAAAAAAAACAAACACTGTTTAACAGATTCCTGAACCGTTTGTGATCCCGGATCTAAACCTAGAAATGTTTTGCAAAACTATCAATTGTGTATAAACATAAATAAGCACATGTTTCTTTAACATGACTGCAAGTGAGGCTGTCAAAACGTATCTACTTAAATCTTAAAAACAATGTTTGCAAAGCAGGATCAAATAAATTCGGTCATGACATGAATGTTGACATGACAAAGCCATGTTAAAAGCCCACTGGCATGATGTTACACATCTTGTTTAGTACAGACATTCTTCATACGTGAGGTTTTATGGTCACACCTTCCTGTTGTTTCTTCAATTAGTGTCCCAGAGGTGAAAAAAGGTACAATGTGACATTTAATTTTACTGTCACATGGTACCTTTTTGCACTAATAGAGCGAATTATGTATAAACAGGCCATTGCACTATTAGGTCA
Source organism: Dreissena rostriformis (assembly GCA_007657795.1). Lineage (NCBI taxonomy): Eukaryota > Metazoa > Mollusca > Bivalvia > Myida > Dreissenidae > Dreissena > Dreissena rostriformis. The sequence goes on along the minus strand of VMBQ01005488.1, from coordinate 17,053 downwards.
GGGTTGGATATTACCCTCGCTCTGGCAAGACCAGACTTTATGCATGTGTGTAAAGTGTTGTCCCGGATTAGCCTGTGCAGTACACACAGGCTAATCAGGGACAAAACGTTCCGCCTAAACTGAATTTCCATTAAGAAGATACTTCTTTAAACAAAAAATTCCATAAAAGTGGAAAGTATCGTCCCTGATTAGCCTGTGCAGACTACACAGGTTTATCTCACAAGGATGACACTTTACACACATGCATTTAGCCTGGTCTTCCAAGAGCAAGGCTCATATAAAAGGTTGCCCGTCCGTCCAAGGGTTGAAGTTTCTGACCTGGGCAACTCGATGTCAAAAGTTGGAAGTCTGGCCGGGAAACTAGCTTTATGAAAACTTGAAAAAAAACAAGAGATGTGATTGACAGAAACACAATGCCCCCTACTGTGCCACTTTGAAATAAAATTTCTATTTATCATTTGGCAGGTATAGATATTATCTCCCTTTAAAGCTTGTTTCTTCCCTTGGATTTTGTTTTTTTTACCTTAAAGGATGACCTTGACCTTTCACCACTCAAAAAGTGCAGCTCCATGACATACACATGCATGCAAAATATCAAGTTGCTATCTTCAATATTGCAAAACGTTTTCAGACTGACGCACAGACTGACGGACTGAGAGTTCAACTGCTATATGCCACCCTACCAGGGTCATAATAATTGCTATTGCTCATTACACAAAATTTTGCTACAACAAATTAATAATAGTATTCATTTATTTAGCCAGTTAAATATTTTGTCAATAAATATATCCCTGAAATCACATTTATGACTCCGTCTTGATGAAACTTGGTCAGAATGGTAATATCTAGATAATATGTAAGTTCCAATCTGGTGACTTATTGACATCCAAAATGTATGACTCAATCTTGATGGTCAGATTTATTTTCTTGGCCATGTTTGAATATGGGTCAAGTGTGGTAAAAACTTGGTCTTGAACTCAAGTGAGCGCATAAGAGCTATCATCGCCCTCTTGTAAAAGTACTCCTTAACTATATATGCACAGAAAAATATAACAATGTTATTCAAGAAATCCCATCACTCAGTGTCATAACACTTCCACAGTTTGTTAACATTTTCCGTGACATTTACAAAATTCATTAATCACAAATATATTGCTGCAGGTGCATTACGTAATGTCAGCTCCAAATCTTAACCAATCTTTAAAAGTCTGCATTTAAAACATTACCTACATTTTGCAGATACCACAGCATTTTTTTTAATTTAAAGGACGGATACTATAAAATAATTTATATACATCCGCATGAAAATTTGTGGTAAAAAAAAAGAAGACTTTTTTGTGAACACATAAAATCGTGGATTTCTGCGGCGGTCATTTTTCAGTGCGTTTGTGTTAAATTTGTAGATCCCTCAAACCAGGAAATCAAAGAAAACAAGAGTTCCGCGGTCGGAGACAATTATGCCCCCAAAACGCTTGATTTTCACGCTTATTGTGACAGTGACCTTGACCTTTGACCTAGTGACCCCAATTTCAATAGATGGTCATCTACTGTCCAAGGACAATGCACATGTAAAGTATCAAGTCAATCGGTCAATTGGTTGAAGAGTTATTGATCAAAAACGAAAATCGGTCAATCCGTTAAAAAATTATTGATCGGAAACGCACTGGTCTACCGACAGAAACACAGACCTACCAACAGACTGACCGACCGACCTTCATCCAGCAAAACAATATACCCCCTCTTCTTCAAAGGGGGTATAATTAATTTCCTTCAAATAATAATAATTTTACAGTATTAGTTAAAATGATTGATGAAGTGCAGGGTTGGAAAAATCTCATTTTGAAAAATAAAGCAAATTACAGCTCAGAAAATTTTACTTGCTTGTCCATGCTCTTGGAAAACATATACAATTTTTTCGCCACCCCTGAGGTGCCTTTTTTTTATTCACACACCATCTTCTAGTGACTAAACTTTAGTAAGTAATATAAGAATCAGAAATGGAATTGTTCTGAAATGTTGTTTATTTGAAATACATAAAAATGTAACAAGAGATGTGTTTGCCAGAAACACAATGGCCCTAGTACTGCGCCGCTTTGATTTTTTTTACTTTTGACCTTGAAGGATACCCTTAACCTTTCACGACTCAAAATGTGCAGCTCCATGAGATACACATGCATGCCAAATATCAAGTTGCTATGATCAATATTGCAAAAAAAAATCCACATTTTTTAAACCTAAACGAAACAAGAGGCCCATGAGGGCCTAAATCGCTCTACTGGCTGGAATGTCAATGGAATGGAAAGTCAACATGCAAGGGAATACTGAAAACACAAATCCTTTCATCCTTGCCAAATGAATTATCAGATGGCTTATATTTTATTTAATTTTAAATTAATAATTGCAACCAATTAAACAACCTACTTAAACGCCTCGGACCAATACAAATTCAAGGGGAGATAATTCTGGACTTTTTACTCTGATGTTACCCATTTTCAATAGGGTGCGAGTCCTCATTAATATAAAGACACTGAACAAGTTTGAAAAGAATCAGATGAAAACTGTGGAGTTTATCGCGTAAACAAGAAAAAGTCTTACGCACGCACCGACGCACGCACGGACGGACGGTCTAATGTAACCCATTTTCAATAGGGTTCGAGTCCTCATTAATATAAAGACACTGAACAAGTTTGAAAAGAATCGGATGAAAACTGTGGAGTTTATCGCGTAAACAAGAAAAAGTCTAACGCACG
>VMBQ01005488.1:0-12816 GCA_007657795.1 Dreissena rostriformis | reverse complement strand
GGGGGGGGGGGGGGGGTTACATGACACTTACTATTCTGTTATCAGTATCAGCTCCTGGGGTGTCTCGTAGACCTCTTTCAGGTTCACCAGTCGCGGGTGATCGAGCGCCATTTCCAGCATAACGACCTCACGGAGGATTTCTTCTCGGCACGATTTTCCGCGCCGTCGTTTCTTGATGTACTTTGCGGCTAAAACTTCCCCGGACGTTTTGTTGATGCATTTCTTGACCACTGCGAATTTACCCCTGAAAATATATGAAGGATTGTGCGATGAATGTCTTTTATAAAATGTGCAATATTAATTCAGTTTGATACATTTTCCTTTAATCTTTAATATATTTTGTTTTTTTCGCTATATGCTTACCAACAAACCTATAATATTTTGAATAGTATAAACATTTGTATTCAACTGGTGTTCTTCTTATAATGATTAGTTAAGACTATTGCCTTTCCAGGGATTTGAATCCAGACCTGAGTCTGGAAGCTTACGCGCTAACACTGCGCCACACAGCCTTAGAATGTATGGGCGAATTATGAACCCTATGGTAAAGTACAGCACATATTTTCAAAATTAAGGGGTAAAATCTTTACAAATGCTTTATAATTTTACCGATTTTGTATGATCAGCTTATCCAATTTAACGAGCTAATATTTGTCACATTTTTCTTTAAGTCACTGGTGGTTATTGTGCTTGTTTAGACATAATGTATACATTCTTTTTTTCAATCCATAAAAATTATTTTGAAAATTGTCATTTTACCAATTGGTGAAAAAGTCCCATTCAGCAATATACCTTTTATGGACAATGGCATGAATAAAGTGTGCATAATCACACGTTATATTACGCATACTGCCATGGCTTACATCATACAATTCAACGCATTCAAGAAAATCTATTTTCCCAAATGAGTCAGGTGACAGATAACATAAAGCTGACAATGGAATGGTAAAAAAGACATTATTAATTATTCAATTAACAAAACAATGGCGAGTCATTTGAAACTATGGCTGCTCTGTGATTAATCGTCCAATATTACATCCACAATGGCTAAGATCCCCCAATGAGCTTTGTCTAGCCGAAGAATAGGTAACAGGCATAAATCAGAACATAATATTGTCAGTTTTTACAGTAGGTTTTCATTGTAACCATACTGTGAAACATTATGTACACACACTTATAAACATCGTAAACCAAACAATATTGTCAAGATAAAGAATCGTTTCTTGTAACCATTATAAGGTCAATGCACTGCAAAGGGATAAGGGAAAACGCTAAATAAACAAAGAAAATTAAATATAAGTACATGTATGTCACTATAAAAGAGTCATTTCTTTTATGAGCGTTTCTTAAACGAGAAAATTATATCTGACATTGTATTTGTCACAAAACATTTCGCTACATTGCCCTCAAAAGAGTTATTTTTTTAAATGGCATCTCTAGGAATACACAGTAATAAATAACATTTTATTTGTAACAAAACTCGTGTTAAAACTCAAGGGCGTCATAAAACCAACAGATATCGCCCATAAATTTCAACAAATTGGGTACTGAACAAGCCTATCGAATTTCATATCAACTTTTGTTCTTGCGTTTTTTGTAAAGGCTATCAAATAACAGAATAGAGGGTCATGAGCGAAACAACTGTATCTCATGAAGAAATCCTATACAGATACAACAGTTTTACCGTCAACCCTTGTAATGTCATTAGGAACGACCTTATGCTGTGACTTAACATGGCCTTTTTACGGTTAAGGTAATATTTTAGGATTTAATGTTTCAATATTGCTCAATCAGACGAGACGACCCTTTCACAGTCTGCATGAATATGATTTACTAGTCTTGTCCATTGGAATGCGCTTTGAAATGCTATATTGGAGATTACAGTGTATAACCGTTACTGAAAATTAAAACTTCCTATTTTAAAACAGGTTTGAATTTGTAATACTTGCGGTTACAACATATTCCCAATGGCTTATTGCACATCGCTTGACTGACTGCAAGTTTTTATTCAGCTGCAACTGGTTTCTGGACAAAAACAACAATCCTAAATAGTAGTTTGAAAATAAAACATCATCACATATGTGGCGTGTTCTGAGAAAACTGGGCAAAATGCTTGTGCGTAAAGTGTCATCCCAGATTAGCCTGTGCAGTCCGCACAGGCTAATCAGGGACTACAATTTCCGCTTTCATGGAATTTTTTGTTTAAATGAAGTCTCTTCTTAGGAAAAATCTAGTTTAGGCGGAAAGTGTCGTCCCGGATTAGCCTGTGCGGACTGCACAGGCTAATCTGGGATGATACTTTACGCACATGCATTTTGCCCAGTTTTCTCAGAACACAACACATATAACAAACCAATTAATGCACAATTCTATGTGGTTTTGTACCTTAATAAAAGGCTTAAGGGAGTTTCAATCATGAACAATTAAAAATTGTGGTGTTCTCAAGAAAAGATTTAACCTTAAAGAGTAATAAATGGGTGGTAAAAAATAGCCCTTAGACATTTGATAATAAATCACAAAAACATTGAAACAATTAAGTCAATAATGGTCTTAAAAATAGCAGAAATGGGTCTTATAAACAGCAGATATGGAACTTTATATCTGCAATATTGTATCATGCCATTTCATTCACGGGAAATAAATTCTATGTGGATTCCCCACCCCCATGCACCTACTTAAAAAAATTAATGTATTAAAGCCCTGTATGGAAAAACTCGGGTTTATTTTATTAAGGAACTTACAAAATTCTTTTCATTTTGTAGCCTTAAAACTTTGACAGGTTAATCTTCTGAAATACAATCATATTGATAGTGTAATCATATTACTTAACTGAAAAAATATACACCATGATGTAGACACATTTTTGCCTTTAAAAGCCAAATTGAAGGTTCATATTTCATAAATAATGCCCTGCATTCCAAAATGAAACCATCAACATGTCTATTTCCACATCAACTGCGAGCAGCTGAGCAACAACAAAAACCGTTAATTAACATAAATTTCAGTTTTCAAACAAATTTCTACCAATTTGAAAATCTCAATGCAATAAAATTTGCGATGTTATTCACTTATCACTATTAGACATTATAATAATTGCATACAAAAGGGTTTTCTTCAATCTAGAAGGATAGGTTGAACGGTGAAAGAAAAATACCTATATAATGACACATAATTTTACGGCATTAAACCAGACATAACCATTTGTTATTTTGACAATCACACAAGTGGTTTTAAAAAAAACATGAGTTTAACGGAAATATGGGCTGCGTCCATATGACATCGAATTCAAGCTGTGTAATTTATCATTTCATTGGAAATCATCCCACAATAATTTGGAAGATTAAGCGCAATCAAATGAAACATTGTATTGCTTTCAATTAAAACTGCAAAACAGAAAAAGAATTATCTTTATCACCAGACTATAACTCTACAGTAGGAGTCCAGTTTCAGATTTGATCAGCGGCATAAAAATTATGCCATTAACCAAACTTAAACTCCTTTTCTGTGTCTTTCAACACCCTATATGTTCTTAGCAATTGCACAAAAATCTTCTTTTTTTTCTGCAAGAGAACATCATTTACAGGGGACACCGTCAGTAGTCTGCAATCATCAAAAGTAATCGGGTACGTATATACATATAATGTTGCATTTTTGATCCCTTTCTGGAAGTAAAACATTTGTTGCTAATTGTGCTAAAATGATAGAAATCAGCAGTTCCACCAAAAAAGCCCGAATTGTTCTATTATTAGTTTTAACCAAGAAAATTGTACAAGTCGCCTATATGAAACCGAGAATCTGAGCAACCCTGGTTGAACATTTACAAGTCAAGGTCTTCAGGGCTTGTGCTTATTTAAATCACTGGTGCAAAGTTGAATGAAGATCTATGTTTGAAACCCAGGGCCGGTATTCACAAAGCTCCTGCTATAAATCTTAACTTACGTGGTACATGTAATTAAAGTGAAACTTAACATCAATTTTTCTATGCAATGCCCATTGTTTTTGCTTTGTTTTATAAATTAATAAATCCTAGACCTGCACATACCNTAAGGAATTGCCTTAACTTTTCCCTAAGGCGCTTAGTGAATACAGGGGGGAACGGAAGCTAGAACATCAATTTGGTACAGGACAAAAACAATTGCTGAATAAATTGCACAAGGTCAAAGCAAAAAAATCTTCTAGCTTCTTCAAAAACCAAGAATGTTAACACAAGAGAAGTATATCTCAATGCTTAAGGATACAAATCAATCCCACGTCACCACCTGTCATGCGGGAAATTATCGAAAGACAGATCTATGTTGCAGTCGCTGCACCAGTGCAAGGTTTGGGCCTCCCAATAGAAGGAAGTCTCTCTATTGTAACATCAGGTCAAGAGAACATCAATTTGGTACAGGAAAAAAACAATTGCTCAATAAATTGCACAAGGTCAAAGGAAAAAAATCTAGCTTCTTCAAAAACCAAGAATGTTAACACAAGAGAAGTATAGCTCAATGCTAAGGATACCAATCAATCCCACGTCACCACCTGTCATGCGGGAAATTATCGAAAGACAGATCTATGTTGCAGTCGCTGCACCAGTGAAGGTTTGTGCCTCCCAATAGAAGGAAGTCTTTCTCTTGTAACATCAGGTCAATAATGCTATAAACGTCCTTGTTCATGTGTGTCCCATTGTGGGATGCGGCGGGCTAAAAGCCAATGGTTGTGGGTAGTGAATGGCTTAAATCTTTTGTGAGATGGAAAAAACTATTTACTAATGAAGACACTTTAACTACAAATAATATCGTTAATGCAAGTTGTAATTTTATTATTGTGATGCTAATCATTAAAATATTAAATTAGGGGACAGGTAATTCTACTAGGGGTTTTTGGGGAGAACAGCACCTGCGGGTTTTAAGGCAGGAGAAATAAAATTCCCATGTGAGGAAAACAAAAATATATAAATTTTTAACTTGCGACATAGAAGAGCACATATGGAGTACACCAACTACATTTGGAGAATATCATGCACGGGTTTGAATGATTTCAATTTTAAAGTTAGCAAATTAACCATCAGCCAGGCAGCTTAAATAATGGTTGGCATGACTGAGTGCGATTGATGCAAACATATTACTCTAATCAATAAAGTAATTAAACAATGAATGAATTGTTTTCTTAAATGAATCATTTGAGACATGTGACAGCTTGCTGATCACAAGTCCCAAGGTATCTGAAACCCATCCGTGTTTAAAAAAATTACAATGTATGCTAACGGGACAAAATATCCTGCCAATTACCAGTCGATTTTGTTAAACATAACTGAGCTTTCATAAACCTTCATGACATAACATACAATAATTCTTATTGTTCAAAACATTCAGCTCCACTGAAACTACATACATGCAGGCCTCGACATTAACTTTTTTTTCAACTAGCCCATTCGGGCTAGTAAATGCAGAACCTACTAGCCCTGACCAATCTTTCATGTGCCCTGACCCAAGTATTATCCAAACACTTATATTTATCATAGCAAAAAAAAAGGTACTGACGTGTTTTCTCGTGAAAATACGTTCCAAATCTATTTCTTGATATGATCTGTTAAAAAGTGTTTGTTTTCTCAGACTTCACTCTGGGATTTAATTGTCATCTGATCCTACTGTATTAAGATTTTTACATCTTTGAAAAGCTTATTTAAAATGCAGTTTATTGATATATTCCTCGAGGAAAGCATGGGCTTAATAATTTGATTTATGAATAAAAACTGTGTAGCGCATTTAAACATCGGTGTTGCATTTTCTAGATTGTGGTGACTTTTTCTCTGCATTAAAAGCAAGTCGTTTACGCTGTTTCTACAATGCTACGGTCGTTGAGATAGGTCAGTATTAATCTGTGACATTAACAGTTATTGTATACATCTTCATGTGGGGACGCGTGTATTCGGCTGCCTGAGCGCTGATTGGTTGATATGATTACCAGAATGTGATTGACAGCTGGCATCATGTCTTTCATGTTAGGCAAGTGGGGTTGTTGTTTGTCGCACTACACACGCGTGAATGTGATGCACAAAGAAAGCACAAAATCTGGACCAAACTGAATTTAGTTATGAATGTCGGATTATACTGAAAATTTAAATGTGTGAAAAAAATTATTGTCCACGGCCAACTCGTGAATTTAACTCGGTTGAGTGAAGGTCAAATGTACCAAACCCGGATTGACGCATACACCTTTTGACACGCCTCGAAGATGAAGGGAAACACCGATATTTATTTGTTTACTTACGGAAGAAAATTCAGCATCGAACACAGGCGGATAATCCCGATTTTCGCCGTGATTATGTTGGACCAATCAAAAGCGGGATAAATAATGGGCGATCGTATTTCACGTTCGGAAAAGTGCGCAGTCCGCCTAAATTCGATAAATAATTTTAATTCGATGGGAAACCCTGAAAATCTGTTATCGGACATTTTGGGCCGACAAGCTACGAATTTCGATCGGCCCTTGAATTTTTATGTCAAAACACATAATCCCGCCCAGAATGCACACAACTGGTCGGGCATGTTCCTGGAACAATGGCTAACCCGGACCTAGGTACAGGCAGTGAATGTCGTTCGGACGTGCCTTAGTGTCGAGCCCTGACATGTATACAAATTATGATATGAAAATAAGAGTACTGTATAGCCTCTGGTTGCTCACCTGAGTGGCTAAGAATGTGACCAATTAATAAGGCTAAAACAAATTAATGTTGTGGTTACGGTTCCCCAACCAAGCCTATTATTTTGCTGCGACCCTACATTTTATTCATTTTAAGAAAATTTGTGTTTCTGTTTTATATCCTGTTTTTAAACCTGTAGGGCCATTTTATCTTTTCAGGAAGACCATGGACAAAACTAGCAGATGACAACCTGTACGATATCCTCATAGGTCAAATCATATACCAGGTTTTTGTGCTAGATTGCCAATTGGAAAAAAGCCGTTCAACAAAATCAAAATAAAAAAAAGTTTTTCCTACCTACCTACACTAATTTTTTTTTGCCCGTAACCTGAACCCCAACATTATTTTGTCTTGGCCTAAGGCAGCAGATCTACCTTTTGTTAAGCACATTAGCGTTTCTTTCCCTGGGTACCTAATTTTTAACCATACATGATCCAGTTTTGATCAAACTTTTTACAGACCACATACATGTACGAGAACAACAAGTTATCTTAAGCAAGTTTCATGTTGATTTGAAAATATATATGCCTTAATTGGTTCCACAAACTTTTAACTGCAATTTGTTCTATAGTGGACAAAAATACCTCACGGAATTAGAACCTTTTTTCTTCAATCATCAGCAAATATTCTGAGCAGGTTTTTGGATTGGGCAAAAAAAGAGGTCCATGAAGGGTCCAAAATGCAAAGTTAACCCTTTGCATGCTGGGAAATTTGTCGTCTGCTAAAATGTCGTCTGCTGAATTTCTTAGATCATCCTTTTCTTCACTTTTTTTCAAAGACCACTATCAGAATAGCAAACAGTTTGGATCCTGATGAGACGCCACATTCTGTGGCGTCTCATCTGGATCCAAACTGTTTTCAAAGGCCTTTAAAATGGGGTACCAGCGCTCAAAGGTTTAATGTTGACAACTGATCATCCAACAACAAAGAGTGATCACAAAAGCTCAGCATATAAAATATGTAACGTATCAGGCAGTTTTTTTTTTCACCAATTTGGGAAGGGGCCAGGTCCATTTGGATTGGGAAAAATTACTGAGATTTGACTCAAATAGGGAAATTAGTGTTGTTGTTTTGCTTACAAATGCTTCAAAATTGAGAATAAAGTGTATTCAGTATTAATTATTACTTATAGGTTCTGTTCAACTTAAAGAGCTGGATGGAAGATGAAACAAATGTTGAGATCTACAGGTTTTTTGAAACCTTACATAACAGGAATGTTTAGGTCCTATTTGGGAAAGATATATACTTTTTTCCAATATGGGTCCGTATACCGGCACCAAATTTGAACGAAAAAAACACTGTCAGGTGAGCTTATCAATCGGCAAAGCTGTATAAATGTATAATATATATATTATATATGTAAACAAGTTTGCAACCAAGCAATCCTGTAAAGTAACACTCTAGGCTGGCTGATAACACTGTTTGTTGACCATGTTTTCAATTTTGTTAATTAAATTTCAAACCAATAAATCTAAAACCAAAATGTAAACAGTAGGTTCTGATAAAAGCGCCCATTTCATTTTGTATTTCAGGGAATTCAATCACAACAGCCATACAAATGTCATTTATTAAAAGTGACACCACCCCTGAAGTTTAAGGAATTTACAACAAAGATATTAGCATTTTTAGCAAAATTTAAATAATATTCAAAATATTTCACTAATTAAAGAAAAACACTCACTTTAGTTTGAGTATGATGTTAAATTTGAAATACTTTTGTTGTTTACAATAATTAGTTATTTACAATAATAATACCCTAAATTCTCCAAAATGTTAAGTATCACTTATAATTATTCAAGTTTTTAACTTTAACAGAACAATTAAATAAACAAATGAAATTTATTATTATGCTACAACTGTTTTCTGATACTTTTAAAGCACTGTAATAAAGGGCTCACAAAATGCAAAACTATGTTATCTTCTAAGACTTTCATTAAAGTGTTAATACCATTATGCTCTCCATGAATGGAGGAAATAAAGAATCTATCTAACTGAGCCCTCAAAATAGTCGCAAATTAAAAAAATCCTTTATCTGTATATAAAGTCAATTAAAATGGCAATATAAATATATACATGTGTATTGATTATTGGCTAATTAGCGGTGATTTAAATGTTACATCTTGCTCGGGCTCATTGATAAGAATGTTAATGGGCAATATATGATATCTATGTAAATCTCGTCTCGGCGTTAATTTTGATATATTGGACGTTCAAGTTGGTGAGTCTTCAATGGTTAAAGATTGCTTTGATATCCAAATGTGTAAGCCCGAACAAAGTTACCTGTACGTACGAAAATTGTATCTGAAAATGAGGACAGTAAATATACCTGCTTTGTTCCCAACCAGTGCAGAATAAGCACCGTGGAGGCCCATAGGCAGTGAAACTATTGGGGCCCAGGCCCTTAGTCGGCCTCAGTACCTACTAGAACTCAAGCGCCCAGTCTATTTCACTCGTTTAAATTGGCCTAAAAGTGCCAAGCAACATAACATTGATATAAAACAATTGATTTGTCAAATTATTAGATTAAGCTAAGTAAGTAAAAGTAGCGGGACCCAAAGGCAGATNAAAAACAATGTTAGCAAAGCAGGATCAAATAAATTCGGTCATGACATGAATGTTGACATGACAAAGCCATGTTAAAAGCCCACTGGCATGATGTTACACATCTTGTTTAGTACAGACATTCTTCATACGTGAGGTTTTATGGTCACACCTTCCTGTTGTTTCTTCAATTAGTGTCCCAGAGGTGAAAAAAGGTACAATGTGACATTTAATTTTACTGTCACATGGTACCTTTTTGCACTAAGAGAGCAAATTATGTATAAACAGGCCATTGCACTATTAGGTCAGGGTTGGATATTACCCTCGCTCTGGCAAGACCAGACTTTTAATGCATGTGTGTAAAGTGTTGTCCCGGATTAGCCTGTGCAGAACGCACAGGCTAATCAGGGACAAAACGTTCTGCCTAAACTGAATTTCCATTAAGAAGATACTTCTTTAAACAAAAAAATCCATAAAAGTGGAAAGTATCGTCCCTGATTAGCCTGTGCAGACTACACAGGTTAATCTCACAGGGATGACACTTTACACACATGCATTTAGCCTGGTCTTCCAAGAGCAAGGCTCATATAAAAGGTTGCCCGTCCGTCCAAGGGTTGAAGTTTCTGACCTGGGCAACTCGATGTCAAAAGTTGGAAGTCTGGCCGGGAAACTAGCTTTATGAAAACTTGAAAAAAAACAAGAGATGTGATTGACAGAAACACAATGCCCCCTACTGTGCCACTTTGAAATAAAATTTCTATTTATCATTTGGCAGGTATAGATATTATCTCCCTTTAAAGCTTGTTTCTTCCCTTGGATTTTGTTTTTTTTACCTTAAAGGATGACCTTGACCTTTCACCACTCAAAAAGTGCAGCTCCATGACATACACATGCATGCAAAATATCAAGTTGCTATCTTCAATATTGCAAAACGTTTTCAGACTGACGCACAGACTGACGGACTGAGAGTTCAACTGCTATATGCCACCCTACCAGGGTCATAATAATTGCTATTGCTCATTACACAAAATTTTGCTACAACAAATTAATAATAGTATTCATTTATTTAGCCAGTTAAATATTTTGTCAATAAATATATCCCTGAAATCACATTTATGACTCAGTCTTGATGAAACTTGGTCAGACTGGTAATATCTAGATAATATGTAAGCTCCAGTCTGGTGACTTACATCCAAAATGTATGACTCTATCTTGATGGTCAGATTTATATTCTTGGCCATGTTTGAATATGGGTCAAGTGAGGTAAAAACTTGGTCTTGAACTCAAGTGAGCGCATAAGAGCTATCATGGCCCTCTTGTAACAGTACTCCTCAACTACAGAAAAATATAACAATGTTATTCAAGAAACCCCATCACTCAGTGTCATAACACTTCCACAGTTCGTTAACATTTTCCGTAACATTTACAAAATTCATTAATCACAAATATATTGCTGCAGGTGCATTACGTAATGTCAGCTCCAAATCTTAACCAATCTTTAAAATTCTGCATTTAAAACATTACCTACATTTTGCAGATACCACAGCATTTTTTTTTAATTTAAAGGACGGATACTATAAAATAATTTATATACATCTGCATGAAGATTTGTGGTTAAAAAAAAAAAAGAAGACTTTTTTGTGAACACATAAAATCGTGGATTTCTGCGGCGGTCATTTTCCAGTGTGTTTGTGTTAAATTTGTAGATCCCTCAAACCAGGAAATCAATGAAAACAAGAGTTCCGCGGTCGGAGACATATGCCCCCAGAACAGGGCCTTGCATGTCACGCTTATTGTGACAGTGACCTTGACCTTTGACCTAGTGACCCCAATTTCAATAGGGGTCATCTACTGTCCAAGGACAATGCACATGTATATCAAGTCAATCGGTCAATTGGTTGAAGAGTTATTCATCAAAAACGAAAATCTGTCAATCCGTTCAAAAGTTATTGATCGGAAACAAACTGGTCTACAGACAGAAACACAGACCTACCGACAGACTGACTGACCGACCTTCATCCAGCAAAACAATATACCCCCCTCATCTTTGAAGGGGGGCATAATTAATGTCCTACGAATAATACAATTTTTACGGTATTAGCAAAAATAATTGATGAAGTGCAGGGTTGGAAAAATCTCATTTTGAAAAATAAAGCAAACAACAGCTCAGAAAATTGTACTTGCTTGTTCATGCTTTTGGAAAACATGGACAATTTTTTCGCCACCCCTGAGGTGCCTTTTTTTTAATCACACACCATCTTCTTGTGACTAACTTTAGTAAGTAATATAAGAATAAGAACTGGAATTGTTCTGAAATGTCGTTTATTTGATATAATTAAAAATGTAACAAGAGATGTGTTTGCCAGAAGGGGTTTTTATTTTTTATTTTTACTTTTGACCGTGAAGGATGACCTTGACCTTTCACCACTCAAAATGTGCAGCTACATGAGGTACACGTATGCATGCCAAATATCAAGTTGCTAAGATCAATATTGCAAAAACAATCCACATTTTTCGAAACCTAAACGCAAAACCTAAACGAAAAAACCTTAACGCAAAGTGTGACCGAATTTCAGAAGGAAGGACGACAGACAGACGGACAGTGCGATCACTATATGCCAACCTTCGGGGGCATAAAAAGATTAAAAATGTTAAAAGTTATATTGCAATATGCAGCCAGATTTCGACTGCAATAATTTGCTCTTTTTAAAATTTTATTTTAAAATGGATTCTATTATCTTCATTGGTTTTACATATACACATTTTTCAATGAACTTTCAATGTTTTATACCATTCTTAAGTTTACTTCAATAAGTAGTGATTTATTCAACTATCTTCTTAGAATAAACAGGTTGTATTACATCATTAAACATGAACAAATGGTTTTTAAGACACCATGGGGTATTTCCCCACAATTTAATACTACCCAACATTTTTATAGAAACCAATGTCACAGCATTCCAATAATTCTCACTACAGCTCTTTCGACATTTTACTACGAACATCCTAAATTTCAGATGAAACCAAACATTTTACAATGAACATCGTAAATTTCAGATTATAACAATAAGGATGAAAATGATAACTTATCGCATTTTTTACAACCAGGATATGGGGGCTTGAGGCACCAATCCCCACGACTCGAAAGCAATTCACGGCCACTTATTTGCGGCATGTTAATGCACTCGTCACATGTTGGAGAACGGCTATACCAGTAGTCAGTTTACAACAGTTAATGTCAAGTGCACTTTTATAAGACCAGACACTGCGCCAGATTGCGTACATTTTCTTTAATGGGAGCCATTCCCTGTAAATTCATTGTTGGTTGACGATTTAGATGCAACAGTAAACTTACTTATTTGTAAGCTGTAAGTAGTTGGTATAGTTTTGCTTTCAACTGTATAAAAATGATTTAAAGTACATGTACATGTATTTCTTAGAAACGGGATTGTGAAACATGATAAGAGTAATTCATAACTCATTTACATCTTGTTCATAATACAATTACATATAGCAGTATGGAAACACACAATATTCGCAGAACATTTTGTTTGCATTACCAAACCCCTTCTTTTATGTCACGAGTCAAA
>VMBQ01005487.1:55649-67785 GCA_007657795.1 Dreissena rostriformis | reverse complement strand
AAATATACTTTTTGTCATCGGGAATATGACAAAATAATGTGCTACAAAACCAGTCAATCAAGCCCTGCATGTTTTTTATTTTTTTGTTTTTGACTATTTTTGAAAATGGCTGAGATTTATTAATACAAATGTTCTGCTCAAGTTTCATAAAGATTGGACAAAAAATATGAATTCTTGAATGTTGGCAAGATATCAAGCCATGTAAGGAAAACCGCTCCACCCCCTGGCAGCCATGTTTTTCAACGGACCCTTATCATTTTTTTAGTATTTAGTCCAGACTAGAAAAGCCATATTATGACCATGTATAATGAAGATTTGGCAATAAATGTGGCCTCTAGACTGCTGAAGTTTATTTTACATTTGGACTCTTCTTGAAATTAGATGTTTTTTCATTGCAGATTATTCCAAATATTGTTGTTTTGTCAATTTGTAAATACATTTAAGTACATTTTCTTAAAAATAGACAATCTGTTCCCTTAACTGGTGCAAAGCCTAATATTCATCACTCTAAACCACTTATCCAATTAACCCATTTATGCCTAGCATCTAGAAAAAAGGCCTTGCCAAAATTGTAGACTCAGATTAGAAGCCGCATGATGCGGCGTCTCATTACTCAGGGTCTGCGCTGTTTGCTTAAAGGAATTTCTGTAAGAAATATTCTAAATATAGAAATAAATAGACCACACATCCCTAATTTTGGAAATAAATTGATCCAATTTAGAAGGATGGGAGAGTCCACAAGGCATAAATGGGTTAATCTTCTTAAAAATGCTGCTTACTTTTCGGTTGGTCTTGAAAAAATACAGACACATTGCTTTACAACACCCACAAAGTTTCATCTTGATCAGATGATTATTTCAATATTTTATCCTTTTGTCTATGGCCCCTAAATGTAAAAAGTACATGTGCAAGTTTGAGATCACATGTTAAAAAATGAATAATCATGTTTATTGAATTTGTGTGTGCCATTAACCGCTTTTTGTGTACATTTCATTTCATTTAGATGCACATTCTCAACAAATCACATGCTTTTACAATGCACAGAAATAGAAATACTTTGATTCCCGAATCAGGGGATCAGTCTCAGACCTCTACATTTGAAATATTTACTTAATGAAAGCCATGGCACTGGTAACGTGGTCAGCATTCAAACGGAAGCAGGCTCTTACTTTTGGGCTCTTTTAGGCCCCAGACTCTTTTCGGCCCCAAGCTTTTTTGGCCAAGTTCTAAAACCTGGGTCGATTTTGCACCAAGCTTATTCAATATTTCAAGTCGGACTTTGAGTTCGAAAATATGTTCACTGCTCTTTGGGAAAACCTGGCTTAATGCATTTGAGAAGTGTTTTGCCCTGATAAGCTTATGAAACAAGGCTAATCAGGGACCACACTTTCTGCTATTATGGAATTTTTCATTTAAAGGAAGTCTGTTCTAACTTCTCATTAATTCTATTTTTAAACGGACAATCGGTGTCTCCAGCCTTTAAATGACCACACGCCATTCCAAATACCTTGTAATAGAGTATGCTATTGATTTTCCAATAAAGGAACATATCATGACACTTTTAAAACCAAAGAAAACATCATCCACATTGCAGAAATATTTGTTCACGATGTTCTGTTAGGAGCGGGTTCAGCAAACACCCTACGTCGCCGATGAAATGAACACTCACTTACACAATCTTACCAGGTTTATTTAGAAATATATCTTAAATATACTTCTTAAGCAAGTTTGAGAAATACAAAAAAAAAACGGTAAATAAAAACAAATAAAAATATCGACCTGATTGAATGTGTCGCCAAATGTGAAGTAATGGACGAGTCATTGCAATGAGGCACTAAATCATCTCCAAAAAGTAGCAAGTATCGAGTGCTAAGTGCGCAGATTAATTGTTCAAGTATGTAGTTATGTTGTAAAAGTACCAAAAACTGTGCAAAATGAAAAGAATGCTAGCACCAGTACGTAAATTTTAATTTTTTGTTCCGTAATTTTCAAAAAATAATGGACGAGTCCGTCAGTCTAAGGCGTCCTACAATAAGTCATATGCATCTATCGGACATGCTTCATCAAATTTACATTGCTAACAAGTATATTCATAATGTACGTATTTCGTTATTTAATCATTTTGGGACAAAACTGGTCAATTTTGCATTTTAAACAAGCAAATTCGTTGAATTGATATCCCCTGACAAACTATAGCTTTGTCACAGAAAAAAGCATTTTTTCAAGATACAAAGGGCCATNCACATAATGTGTGTTTTTTTATAAATGGCACTTTGGCGATGGGTTTTAAATAAACATAAGAGATTGAATGTCATTTTAGCCATGTTGAAATAATATTTAGGTGGGAGGGTAATTATGTATACTATTCATTCCAAGTACAATTTAGTTGAGGCATGGAACAATTTTACTACACATAACTTTTTAAAGGAAACATAAATAAAGCATATTAACACAGCACAGTGCCATTTTAACAGCAGTTCTATATTATGTCTGTTTAAACATATTGTAAAATCATGAACATATATGACAATATTAGCATTATAGGTGATCATCCCATTGTCCCGTCCATTACTTTTAATTTGTCCCGTCTATTATTTCCAATTTTACCATTTTCTAACCTGGGTTTATGTTTAGTAAAACCCATTAACTGCATGACAAATACTTCATTAACACTTCTGTTTGTTTCAGGATGGCGAAATCAAAAGCGCAGCGTATGCGAGAATATAGAGAGCACAAGAAACAGCAGCTAGGAGAGGAAGAGTGGTTAAGACAAGAGCGTAACCGTAGGAAGATTTGTTTCAAACCGATGGCACAGATGGATGAAGATAAGCAATTGAAAGTTAGAGAGAGAAATAGAAAATGCCAACAAAGGTTTAGAAGGAAGAAACAACAGCAGAAAGGAAGTGATACAGAGAGCCTTGGCGATAGAGGAAATGAAGTATTACCACATCCTAGTACGAGTATGCAGTCAAATGAGAATGAAGTGACAAGCTCAACCAACATTTTAACTGTCAAATTACCTTTTCAATCTCAGTCAAAGTCAACATCAGGAAAGAAACGAGTGTCTAGAGCATTGTTGAGAGCATATCGAAGAGTTGAAACACTAAAAGACAAGAATGAAGAGCTTAGACGAAAGTTAAAGACTGCACAGAAAAGACTTCAGAAATATGACCAGAAAAAACCCCCAAGTGAAACCTATCACGAATACACCAACCGGAAAGACAGATAGACTCCTAAAAGAATTCGGAATAGATGCAAAAAGTGTCCCAGAAGTGAGAAAGAAATTGATATTTGGAGAATGTTTAAGTTTAGAAGTAAAGCTGGCTAAAGAAACCAAAGGCAACAAGAGCAACAGAAAACAGATCATACACAGAGTAGCTTCAGGAACAGTCATGAAACGGTATCGTATGATGTCAAAATTAGAGAACATACACAGCTGAACAGGAAAATGTCCTTTGCTTCAAAGTCAATTGAAATCTCTAAGAAGGTACGACTTAAGCGTGTCAGGAGAGAAGTGATCGAGTTTTTAGAGAGGAACGATAACTCGAGGATGATGCCTGGAAAGGCTGATGCAGTGAAAGGTAAAATTTTGTCAGAGAAAATCAAGAAAAGGGTTCTGAACGACTTTATGTATAACCTTCACCAGAAGTTCTTAGCAGAGTCAAATTTCAAAATTGGACGAGCAACGTTTTACAGTTACAGACAAAAGCACATTTGTCCAGTAAACTTTGCCTCGCGAAGTGTCTGTCTGTGTTCCAGACATCAAAACTTTTGTTTTTTGTTAAGGTCCATGAAGTCAAATAATATAACAACAAGCACAAACCCAGATAAGTTTGTAGATCAGTACAAGGAAAACCCTGAGCTGCTAGGTGAACTTCTGGAAAAGTTACCTACCAGTAAAGAAAAGATTAAGTGTCAACAGTGGAAACGAGTGAAGCTGAATAATGGGAAGGAGCGCCAAAGGGTTGTAGATGTTGAGAGTAGCAGGCAAGAGTTCATATAGACTGTACTGAAAGAGTTTGAGGAGTTTAAGGGTCAAGTGAAATGGGTTAAAGAGCAGTATGTTGCCGTCAAAGATATGAAAGATAAATTACCAAAGAATCATGTCCTTGTACAAATGGATTTCAGTGTGAACTATACATGCAACACACTGGAAGAAATCCAATCAGCATATTGGAACAGTTGCATGGTGACTATCCATCCTACCGTGATCTATTCCAGGAATCCGAATGATGATAATGAGCTTAAGCACACTAGCTATGTGTTCCTCTCTGTGGTCCTCAATCACAACGCTGCTTTGGTGATCACAATCATAGATAAGCTGATGTCTCTAGTAAAAGATGTGATGCCGAATGTAGAAACTGTTCATTTTTGGACCGACTCCCCATCATCACAGTATAGGAACAAAACCATCTTTTATCTAAAAGGGCATTTCGATGAATGCTTTGGAGTCACTGCATCTTGGCATTACTTTGAAGCAGGACATGGTAGGGGCCCCTGTGATGGGGTGGGCGGCACTGCTAAAAGGAATGCGGATAATGCTTTGAAACAAGGCAAAGTACTAATTCAAGATGCTCGTGATTTCTTTTCGTGGGCTACGAAAGATGAAAGGGGTATTAAGTACGAGTTCGTGACAGAAGAGTCATACACCAATACAAAATTAGAAGTAGACAAAAGAAATACACAAATCAAACCACTTAAAGGTTCGATGATGCTGCATGCCGCTGTAGGTATGGGTAATGGACAGCTGATGACACGTACTACTAGTTGTGCATGTAATAACTGCTTCTTGAACGGTTTTAATAAAAATACAACATGTGCATGGAATCATGCACACATTGAAGAAAAAGCTGTGGAAGTGGTTGACACATGTAGCACTACTGAGCATACATAGCAAGAAATATCCGTCAAATCGCAGATGAGTGCGAGCAACAAGCAAGTGCACGTTCAGTTTGCTCTTCCTACATTTAAGATGGTGCGTTTGTTGTTGCGCGGTAGGATATTGGACAAGTGGTTGAAATCTGTCCTGATGGCACATATTACATAAACTTTATGACTGATTCTGGGAACGTGAGGGATGTTTCAGCTGGCCAGCCAGGGAAGATAAGATCTTGAGAGATTTGACTGACATTGTTGCGATGATCGAGGAGCCACAGACGACAACGAAAGCTGGTCGAGTGTATTCTGTGCCAGAATATGTATTGAAAATAGTACATGGGGAATAACTTACCGGCATTTCACAATGTTACATGCACATTGTATTGTTTTATTACACATGTAGTTTTTGTTAGTGATTTTTTCAAATGATTTGGATTACATGTTGGTATAACAATGACCAAAGCTTATGCTATAACAATTATACCTGTACGGTAATGTATGGGACAGATATAATCGATCTGAAGAACCATTGTCACATGGAGTTTATTATTTTGTATAATAGCTGTTTTACCCTTTAAAAGTTACATATATTGTTCTAAAACAATTTAAACATGAGTGACTAGTTCAATATTTGTTTGTTTGTAATTTTAGCCCAGATTGTGGCGATGTTTTATTAAACAGTTATAATAATGTTGTTGTACATAGTTTGATATTGGTATCAATAACTTTATCTTCAGTATTATACTCGTAATTTACTTATAGTTTGATTCCAGTAGGTATTTTTGGTAAAATGTTTGAATGGGTGCATTGTTTTTCTGTTACAAAGGTATTGTAATCAGGGTTTTTTTTGGCCCAATTTTATAGCCGAATAACGGCTATATTCCCAATGGTAAAAAGTATACTTTTCCCCCAAAATTTGCTTTAAAATTCCCAATTTCCAAAAAAAAAAATTTTTTTTTTTTTTTTTTTATAGATAGAAGTGTCTTGATGATTATTTTCCCCCAAATCGGTGGACTTTACGCGTGAAAAAGTTTGCTAAGGAATTTATTTTCCCAATTTCTTGAAAATGCCGATAAAATTCCCAATTCCAAAGCCATGGGCTATCTTCCCAAAAAGTGGGAAAAAAACCTGGTAATGGACGGGACAGTTGTGGGTAATGGACGGGACAATAACAAAATTAAGTCCCAGTCATTCAAGTGATATACTAAGATAATATGCTCAAGACAGATGTTTGTAGGAATACTAAAGTACTGTTTACTGTTGCCTGTGCAGTTTAAAGTTGTATGCTTATTTTTTTTAAGATATATAACCTCAAAGTATGTGGTATGTTTTGAAGTTTATTAAAAATAGTCTGAACGTTTTTGTTTTTTATTTCTCTAAAAGGCAAGCTGTTCTAACTTAAGTTGTTTTCCTTAACTTCTATATGACTTTATTAAATAAAACGTACCATTTTTATTGGTTCTAATCATGCATTTAAAAAAAATAGCAAATAATTGTTGTTTGGGTCAACATAGATTTATGAAAAGCAGAAACAGTATATAGGTTTGTTCATTTAAACTAACGTATCTTAAAAAATATTGAAATATAGCTAATGAAACTTTCGGAGAACATCTACCAAATGTGTGTTAGAATAATGGTGTTATTAAATATACTATATATTGAAGTTCAAAAATTGACTTTTTTTTCAACTGCATTGTCCGTTTAAAAATAGAATGAGTGTTCTACGTGAAAATCAAGTCTAGGCCAAAAGTATCATCCCTGATTAGACTAGTAGTTGCAATAATTCAACTCTCAGCTTTATAAGTCAAAGGGTTGCTGAGAGTTGCAATCAATACGCTGTCAATTGTCCAAAGGTGCAGAATATATCACCAATGCAAGGGCTAAGGAACACTGAAACTGCAAGAACTTATCAAAGTTTACCTATCTAAACCACAAACTCATGCAAATGGTACCATTAAAGCAAGAAATAATTGCTTTTTATTGTCGTCATTTTTCTTTCGTACTCTATCCACCATATTGGAATAGTTCGCAATAATGCCAACTTAAAGTGTCGCTATCGGTGTATAACCACCTGTGTATTGGACATCTTCAATTGAGTTTATATGTAGCAGGGTTTTTTTTGGGTTGTGGGGGAAGGGGCAGGGCCCTCAATCTATTAAATCTGCAGCCGAAATTCGGCAGCNACATCAATTTGGTTTCTGAGCATTCTTACTTTTGTAAAGGACACATTTTACTAAAATACTACATCAATGACAATTATGTTTACCAAACAAAATCTGCAAAATTCAAGAAACCATACGTCTTCTCTCATCCGGTTGATGTTATGTGCAGACGTGCATAACAGATCATATAGAGCAGACTGTCATTGAGTGTATACCCCAGTGTGTATGCGTCATCAGAAATTGAGTATTTTCAGTTTGTATGCAGGTGTTTTTTCCAGGACAGATCTAGATGCCGACTACAACTATTAATTGTATGAATTTTATTTAATAAACATCTAATTAACATTATTTGTCTGTTTATTGTATGAGTTTTATTTAATAAACTATATTTATCTACATCCAAACAATCTTCACATGTTTCAATATGTTTTTAAATTGCAAACCAATGAAGCCCTACAAATCTGCACCCAGTTGACATTTACGTATTCTTATACGGTCTCTATGCTATATTAAAAGATATTATTTAACTAATGAACACCTAATCATCTACGTCTAAACAATCTTAGAAGGTTCTTTTTATTTTAATTATATGTTGTTAATTTCAAAGGAAAACTAATGTAGCCCTATCAATCTGCATGTATCTCAACAGCATTGACAGTTGTATATGTGTTATAACTCATGTGCTTATTAGCTCTTAATTGCATTAAATACGTAGTGAGTCCCTAATCATCTGCATCCAAAAAGTCTGAGCAGGTTCCGATTTTGGTTTCATGCGACCGATATCTACTGAAGTCCGAACAATCTGCATGCGTCAGATAACCTTTACAGGGCATATCTCAGGTTTTTATATGGGATTAATTTACGACAGAAAAATAATAAAGCCCTATAAATATGCATGCGTTTCCACAACATTCACATTGCATTTCTAAGATTCTTATATGGGTTTACTTTCGACGGACAACCAATGAAGCCCTATAAATCTGCATGCGTTTCAACGCATCCTATCAGATTCTTATATGGATCTAATTTCAACGGGGAACTTGTGATACCCTATTCATCCTTATGCGTGCCAACAACCTTCACATTGTATTTTACAGGTTTTTATATGGATTTTAATTGCGACGGAAAACTAATAAGCCCTATCAATCTGCATGCGTTACGACAGCTCTCACAGAGCGCTTATACGGTTACAATCGGGGATTGTATAGGATTTGTCCATATACATTTGCGCTCAGTTGACACAAACGTTACCCGGCATTAGTTGTAACATACATCTAATGGATCTCTAACAATCTGCGTCCAGTGAACGCAAATATGTGGCATTATGGTCTTAATGGCATCAAATAAGTAATGAAAACCTTATCCATGTGCGTTCTTATACTGCTTTAATTTCGACTAAAGGACATCTACTTCATGATTTTGTGTTCGTTTTGAAGCGCTTCATGTACAAGTTGCGAATTATTTGTAAATTATTTAAAGGAGAATTGCAAATGAAGCAGATTACATAGAAGTGTTTTAAATAACAGGATATTGTATGCACTTTGTTTTCATTTCTGCTTGATTAGCGCGAGTACATTATTGAACTTATTAAACCCTAATTTAACCATATAGCTCCATTACTTTCAATGGTACATTACTTCTATAATGTTATAAAGACTGTATAAGCACATGTGATTATTGGTCGCTGCTTAAAATGGGCCCTTTATTTATTAATCCAGAATTTAACAGTATACGCACGATGTAATTGTTTTCTAGACACAGATTAGTAGAGGTCCATTAGTTCCACAACGCTATTAAATACGTATTTAAAGCCATGCGACTATTGTATGGAGGCAGATAAATAGAATGTCATTAGCTATTTAATGAAATTACTAGCGAATAAGCCACCTCAATATATTGACTCGATGTACATTGATAGGGTTCCTTTAGCTCTGTAATGCAAGTAAGACCGTATATATGCGCATGTGAATGTTTACTGGGTGCAGATCAACAGATACTCATCATTATTAAACTCGAATGTAACAGTATATGCAGGATGTGAACAATGTTTCTGGAAGCAGATTGATAGGGCTGATTAGTACCCAAACGATATAAAACTCGAAAAAGAACACACGAACACGAAGATTGCAGATAAATAGAAGTTCATTAGCCATTCGATGCAGTTAAGCGTATAAGCACTCAATTATTTGACGCAGATTGATAGAGTTCAATAAGCACTGTAATGTGGTTAAGACCGTATACGCACATTTCAATGTACACGATAAATAGGCAACAATCTCGTATAAACCAGAATAAAATAGTATAAGCATGATGTGAATGTTATCTGGATGCAGATTTATAGGTGCTCATTTGTTCCCCCAACGCTATAACACGCGTATAAAACTTGCGAAGATTGTATAGAAGCATTTAAATAGAAGTTAAGCAATCTGCACTATAAATCTGTATTCAGAACTTAATCTGTTCTGCACGTCTGCATCTAAAGCTTACATGTACATGTAAATAGAAATTACACAATCTGCACTATAGAACTCAATCTGTTTTGCACATCTGCACAATTCTACGAAGACAAATTATTGACGCAGACGAATAGGGTTTCATCATAATCTGCACTAAAAATCTGCATTACAAATTCTAATGGAGCCGCAAAATATACACCTCCCACTGTTCATCACGTGATTCACAATCTGCACAAAAAATCTGTTTTCTAAATCCAATCTGTTTTGCACGTCTGCATATAACACTAACCCTCTTTTCCTTTCATCACAAAAACGGTGTGTACATAACTTGACCTTGTTTTGCTTTCCAAAAAAGAAACAGTTGAAAACATTGACACACGTCAACAACAACATGAATCGACTGAACAATGATAGGCTTATTGCATTCAATTCATAACAAACTATAACTCTTAACATAAATAAAAGTATTTTGCAAAAAACTTTTAACCTATCCACTACTCACTAAAATCCGTTATACACCAATCGACTGTAGAAACTAGATAAATTAATATTAGGTACAATTTATTAAATTATCTATACGATTTTCATTTTAAAACAGGTTTGTTGTATACCGATAATATGCATACCCGTAGCCAGGGGGGGGGGGTGCGCTGGGTGCGTTCGCACCCAACTTTTTATGACGAGTAAAAAAAAAGGTACTATAAGTTGCACCCAACTTTATTCAACGCAAGAACGGTTATTTATCTTTCCCCGAAATCCAGTTCAAGTCTTCGTATTTAAGCGTTACAATAATGTTGAATTTAATAGGCTACCGACAGGTCATTATATATGATTAATTTCTCAATTAAGTGATTTTTATTTACAACTTTTATCTGTAGAATTGTTAAAATCAATAGAAGTTTTGACAGGAAAATATGAGAAGATCTAAGAAGCCGGTCCTGACGAAGGTGGAAGGTTACTGGTACGTTGGCTTAAATAGTTAACTAAGAAGTGTTGCAATTTATGGGTTTGGTAGAATGTAACCGTGAGCAATTATTACGAGTGGGTAATATTGCAGCGCATAAATCCGGGAATCTGTCTCTTTCTGGCTGGGATTCGAGGAGATAAGATGTTCGTTTAACACTGTTCTTAACTAACATTATTTGCGGGAGCACTCACCTTTATTCTGTTTACGTTCATTGTTATCAGTTAATAGTTTACACTTAGTTACTAGCAATCTCTAAGGAATAGAAGTTAAGAAACCTCTTTATTGGCGACGAGGATGAGGATGAAAAAATGTTCCATTTTCAAAAGTAATATATATATTTTTTTTATTTAATTAGAAAACATTATACTGTTTATAGTGTTTTATACAGGCCGTTTTAGCGCGGCGCGGCACCGTGCCCCTTTTTTGTAGCGCCCCGCTGCCCCCTTTGAAAGCCAATCAGCGCCACGCTGCCCTTTTCAAAGGCCGCCGCCCTGCCCTTTCATGAGCCCCCGCTGTTTTCCGCCGTGCGACCTTATTGATAACATCTTTATTGCCTCTTAACCAAGCTTCTAAGCCGACTATTATCAGCGAAGATTCGAGCGGTTGTGAAATCGTCATGCGTGAATAACCATGTGTCAATATCAATTGATAATTTCAGTGGCATTGTTACACAAATCGGTCTGTAATGTGTATTCCACCACGATAAAATCGTGCACATTTACTTTGGAGACTTGATGAAAACCTCGATGTTATTCATAGGAAATTGTGCATTTCATGCATAATTCAGTTATTTAAAAACATTTATTATTACGCGTAATTAAATTAAAAAAAAAACACCAGTTGTATCTGTATCGTTATCGTCTTTAAGATAATTAATTATTGAAAGAATTACTGTTACGTATTCTAATTAAACAAAATGCGAATCGCGTATAAGCGGACATATTATACGATTTTAAATTGCTATGGGCACCTGTCGCTTACATCATTTTAACAAGATGACAGACTATACAGAATATTAATTGTGACTCGGCAAAAATGGCATATAACGATCGAATTAACGATGGAGATCATACATTTAGAAAGGGATTGATGAAATGCCTCTGATAATCGACGATGCATAACACGTTTTAGATACCAACAACATATTTATGAGTAATCTTATCAGTGGATGTAAACGAGTGTTTGTAAATTGTTAGTGTTCAGTTAACTCGCAAAGTTTAAACATCTGACAAGATTATTGTTGGAAAATGGGATAAGACAAACATGGTTTTATTTATATGTTAGTGAATCTGTGTAAAATCAGTTTTGTATGCATATATTGCTTTATTATGTTTGTCATGCTGTACAGTTTACTGAAACAGCATGGAAGTTAAATGGACATTGCAAGGTAAATATATTAATATTAATTAAAGTAAGTTAAATGCATCAATTACCATTAAATCATGTGCTTGTTTATATATTTATGTTTTTCCCACAACTGCCTCTGATGCGATTACATGTTTCTCCCAAAACCAGGTATTCATGGAACGTTTTTGCCCTTTTTGCCTAAACTGCGCGTTAAAATGCCCTTTTTGAAAGTAATGCGCCACGCCCCTTTGCCCTCCTGGATAAAACACTACACGATCATGTATCCCGCGAACCACGATATAACAGAACAGAAGTGTATAATGATT
>VMBQ01005487.1:28050-54068 GCA_007657795.1 Dreissena rostriformis | reverse complement strand
GGGGGGGGGGGCGGTTTAACTGATTGAAAGGCATGTCAAACCTTATACTTAGCCCAGAAAAATAACAACACTAATGTGTAAATAATGTTAAACCTTATAGCATCGCAATTCATATTTAAAAGTTTAAAAGGAGACTACATATTCGATGTAATCGCAATTTTATTACTCAATGGTGCAATATATTAAACAAAATTTCCCTAAGTCGCCTCAAGCAATAAAATTATTTAGGCAATAACAATTTAAAAATGATAATTTAACAAAACAACGAGATTCATTTTCTGAATAGATTTTAAAAACAGTACGACATGCATGTCATCTCATAATGCAATCTTGATAATATTATGGCGAAAGATATTTCAAATATCAAGTTTAAAGCAAAAGCAGTAATAATATAGACCAAAATATAGGACACTCGATCGTCTTCAAATCAGACTAATCAGAAGCTTTCTTGTCGGAACCCACGTTCACTCAAATAAGCTATGCTTCTTGATAGTCTGGTCCACTGCCTAGTGAAAGGGGAAGGAACCCAGACTATGCTTTTTTATTGACTTAATGCAGTGACAATGTAAAACATACCGTAGGTTTCGACGATGCATGTGCGGGAAACATTAAGAACGAATAGCAACGTTTACTAAACAAAGTTTTTATGTTAATTTAATTAAGGTATTGACGTTCTAAACTGTTCGCCGTGCGACAATACATGACTTTGTAAAATGCTATGTTATATCTTAATCCTTCCATAATTATATGTGAAAGTTCAGTGTTTGTAGCGAAAAGAGTTTGCTTTGTTTAATATATTTCCCATCTCGTAGCAGTCTGAATTCACGTTTTACCTAGATTTCTTGCGATAATAAATGGTAAAATATAACGTCAATCAAATAGCCTATAATTTCTTGCGATATTTAATGCAAGCTAGAAATGAGAATTTTATAACATGTATATATCGGTACGCGGTCATCATAAATTTAATCCAGCTCATATATACTATTTTATTGTATACCGGGTAATGTTGTAAAACTCGTATTGTATATTCAAACCCACTTGGGTCACCGTGAGCTAAATGCTGCTACATTACATACAGGGTAAATGACACCAATGATTTTTTGTCTCAAATTCATAAACACAAGATACTATTTGATGCAACTGTCTGAATAAACAGTGATGGCAAATGATCAAAGTTCATTAGTTTCCAAATTCATTGGTTTAGTCCTTCTACACATTATTTTAATTCAGTTGAGACGCTTTTTCCGCTCTTTATAACTCTTCGGTTGTAGTTAGCATATTACCAGGTGGATAATACTAACCAATCAAATTCACTTCCGATGTCCGCATGATTTCGAACAATATGTTCAAAACTACCAGCTTTGCAAAGAGCGAGTGACTTTAGTGTCGTGGTAAGAACAAACGCCTCTCGTGAAGAGGATCCGATTGCAGGCTCCATACATGCTTATATTTTTTCAATGATATTTAACTACTTCAATATATTTTCCAGTGTTCAGTTGTACATAAATAAATATATAAATATAAATTAATTAGGAAAATTATAAATAAACTCCTACGTTTAGTTAAAAATATGGGTCAAATATCGCATAAACGGTCTTAATAATTATTATCCGTTCACATAACGAAAAGTCCTCCTCTATTTTTTTGAAAGGCTTTTCCCTGAACGTCGGTTAGTCCGATGTTATTTGTATTAAAATTAGAGCATTGACTCGTTTTTCATTTGCTGTATTTTATGAGTATTGTACTTATGAGATTGAAAAACAAATTGTGAGCCTCATTTATATACTAGTTAGTCATTTAAAAAATATGTCGCGGTATCGTTGTGCTCATACATAAACTCATAAAACCGAAATTTTCAATAAATTGTGAAATTATGTTTGATTATTGAATAATAATTTCTTTTTTTTCAATCGTGCTTGCCTTTTCTTCAAATTAAGATTTATTTTTCATTGTACTTTTCGATAAACATCTAGTTTACGTAGATGTTTATTAATTAAAGAATGTTGTTTTACATATTCCTGTAATTAAAAACTGAAAATTGCTTTTCTTCATTTTTGCAGCATACATGAACTATTTGCAAAACTTTTAATATAGTATTTATATTAGCGTCGTACCCACGATAAGGCAGCTGTCTCTGCTTACTTTGCAGATATAAAACTATATGCCAGAAAAAAATGGAAGTTACTCCATAATCATCATGATCATTGAAGTTAAGTACAATGTATGCCTAAAGCACATTTCTTGAAAATATCATTATATCAACTTTGTTAATTAAATACAGTTAATGATGTTCTAAGCTGAGTACCGTTTAATCTTTGGTTGCAGCGTTCTTTGCGTTACGATTTTTCCAACGTATGAACTTCCGTGAGGGTTTTTGTCT
The DNA here is from genome assembly GCA_007657795.1 of Dreissena rostriformis. NCBI lineage: Eukaryota > Metazoa > Mollusca > Bivalvia > Myida > Dreissenidae > Dreissena > Dreissena rostriformis. The sequence continues at coordinate 51,685 of VMBQ01005487.1, read as the reverse complement.
GTGTTTTTCGAATGTTCGAACGGAGTCAGAACCGCGACCGTCATTCGCGTTCATAATGTTATTTATAGTTGCGTGTAAGTGAAAATTGGTGGGACGCAGTGTCAACTAAGAAGAATCTCATCATGTCATAGAAGAGAAAAAGAAACATCGAAGAAACTCAGTGAACGCAGAGATTGTCTGAGTAACAAAAATTCCGCAGCGCCCTAAAATGCTTCGACTGCAATGTTCGTCCGGCTACGCCACTGTATAAAGCATATTAAGTTGTCCGAGAAGTAACGTTTCCGATCTTCGTGGTCCTCTTGTATTTTTTTTTTTGGGGGGGGGGCATGACATCTCAACCTTAATTTCAACGCCGATTGTCTTTTTTTTTTAAAGACTTGTGACATTGTTTTTTTATATTTTAGTTGCAAATACACTATCCGGGTATCTTTGAATTATCCCATCTTACTTTTTGTTAGTAAATGCCATTAAAAATATAAACTTGTGTAAAATATGGTTTATTTTGCAATTACAAATGAAATACAACTGTTATGCTATTAAAACTAGCCATCTATGTGACATACACTGTTTATCCTGTATACTTAATGTCAATTAATGATATCTCATAAATATAACTGAATTGACTGAGCAATTGACGGAACAGAGGCCCCATTTGAAAATATTTATTATATTGTTTTATTATCCTATTTTTTTTATAGAACATACGATGTTTTAATTAATTAGTTCATCGTGCCTCAAAAAGTTTTAACTCTGTTGTTCTGGTCTCCTTCCTACCATTGAGTAATTAAATAGTAATTAAATTGAATGCGTTTTAATTCCCTTTTATTACTGTTTAATTTGAGTTGCAATGCTATGAGTTTAAATTTTATTTACACTTATATGTATCATGAATATTGTTGGGCCCAGTGTGATGTTGAGCGCTCTATAACCGGTTTAAACCCCCCAGTGCTTAGCATTGACCGTTCCAAGGCGGTAAACCCAGCTATATTCTACTATGTGTATATGTTGTTTCGTTTTATGCCGTACTGTACCGTTTTTGCAATTCGTTCCTTGCCATAAATAAAGAACCACGAAGGTGTGTATGATAGAAATGCAATACTGTTGCAGCTTCTGGAGTTTAATATTTTCACTTCTTTATAATGAAATATTCCTATCTGTTTGCAACTATTATATTTAATGTGTGCTGAAATTGGATGAACATGTTATAACAAAAATAAATAAAAATGCACCTGCTATTTAAATGAGAAGCACTTATATTTAAAGTATTTTTAATCGTAGGGCTTGTGAATCAACTGTTATAAGATATGTTATCATGTGCATAAGTTATATGCCAGTGTTTGTTCGTGAAAAATTCAATCCACAATTAAACATTGAATATCATCTAAATCGACCATTTAAATTGGTAAGTCGAGGACAAGTGGGAACCACTGAACTACCCTACACCAGGCAAAGACTGTCAGTGATCGGAGTTTTGAGCACGGTAACCGTTTCGACTAAAGTAGGGTAGATTTCGACAACAGCCCCCAAAGAAAGGTGGGGTTAACATCGCGTACTATTTTTGTACAAATGCGCACCTGACAAGGTGAACGAAATAGTGCTATACATTCATGATTGTATACTAACGTAAATATGTTGAAACTGTAATAAAAATGATGATATCGTATTTTTCTCTATATATTTTAATTATTCATTGAGTATTATCCCAAAATATTACATATCCTAATACCGACATGTAAACATAATCGGATAGCGTCGGTTCTCATCTCCCGACAGAGGTACAGTCGCCGGATTAATATTTTGCGAGCTAGTTTTGGACTAAGATAACGATTTCCGGTGTATTCTAGTGCTAGGTATGAATATTTGTATTTTACAAGTGAAACACGATCTTATAAAAATTAAATATATGAGATTTTCGTGTAGTTTGTGTGCATCCGAATTCACTTCAAGATGGCGGAAATGATCAATTCAATGAATTGTTATCGATTGTCAGGAACACTCACTGTCACATCGCGAGATCAGTCTATATTCTTAATTATTAATATATTGCAGTCTGACAAAGTTTAAAGGTATATGCATCAATGCTAAGTGCTTGGAAAGAACTATGCAAATAAGTTAAATTATGCTGTAAAACCAATGACCTCATGAGTCATGTTAAACTTTAAAGCGACTTGTTCACAGATTTTCAGCTAGGCATTGGGCCATCCTTAAATTTGACACTTGTATAATCTGAATTGCAAGGACTCTGTCTGAGAAACTGAACTTAGGTCTCAAAGCATAGATTTGTTATATTTGACAAAATGATTGAAATTAATATTTTGTCATTCATTTTTATTATCATCTTAATTCACTCCAGAAATGCTTAAATCAATTGTCAGAAGACACGCATAACATGCTACCCACTGGTTGGAATTGAGCAATGATTGAATGTTATATTAACAATTATGAATAGTACTGTACATGTTATATCTGCAATGAGCATCTTAATGACCAAGGAACATATTTTGTGGTTAAAAAAATTGAAAATTTCACCTTAAAAAATTATATGGTTTTGACAGGATTTTTACCGTTGTCACCTTGCTCAATGACATGATTGCAGAAAAATTCTTACACTGATATCTTAACAGAAGCATTCCTCCTTAAATTTGCCTAATCGTAAGTTGTATAACTGCACAAGCCACATTCATTTTTATGGATTGCCCAAAACTTATCCGACATCATCTAGTTTTTAGGGACTTAATTACTGAAGTTCTTATAACCAAGGTGGGGCAAGTTGAGCATTCAATTTCTGCTTCTGAGTTCACTTACATTATTTGAACAAACTTAAAGTGACATTTAGCGCATCTAACAGCATACGCTATGTTTATAGGTGTCTATCGCAACCATTGTTTATTTCTGGTGTTTTCACTTCATATACACTTATATTTGTTAATGCAGCATCAACACACTAAAACTATCCCGGAAAAAGAAAAATAATGCATTTGAATATCAACCGTACTTTCCTTTTGACAACTCAGGCCTCGACACTAACGGTGTCCCAGGAACCCGAGGACACCAGATTTTGGCGAGGGTCACCATGTCTTTCAAGCTGGGTGATCCTCCGGGAACACTAATTTTATAGAACCACTTCGTATTGATTGACCATTTGAATCCGCGTAATTATCTTTTAGTTCTTGCCGTGTTTATAAGAAGAACTTCCGAAACAGTAAGTAGTGTATTTTTAATATCTCGGACCAGTTACTATGTGGTACATGCGCGAAGTATTCCGATTACGTGAAGGGAAGTAAATCATGATTGATTACTAAAGCGGTTTTCTGATCCCACAACAAAAACAAAATTTGGTTATAAATTTGATAATTTTAACAAAAATGTGGAGATACCTCGAGGGTGTTAAAGAGCCAGCACCCAAAAAACAAAAAAAAACAAATGCAGAGCTGTTAGAAACGCGTAGGTCTTAAGAGGTCTTGGTCGCCTATGATGAAGAAAAAAACTATGGCATGCACGATTTGCAGAAATATGACAATGCGGGGCCATTTGATGATGATGATGTTGATGAAAGACATGATATCCAAAGTTTACAAAACATGGCTTATAAGCTATTAATAGGTCTACTTTAAATGGCAACTGAATTGAATACTGTAAAATAAAAATGTGTACTAGTATGCTTCTTGTACTTATTAAGTTATTTGCCCGTACGTTGTGCGTCGAAACAGGAGGGAACAATGGGTTGGGTGGGGGTCACCAAAAGTTGAAAGTAGGGTCCCCTCCGTGAACCCTGTCAAAAAAGAATTAAGTATGATTATTTCAGCACCAAATATGTTATGAATCCAATGAACACAAATGGATGCATATCATTTTAATATTTATTTCTTAAGACTACGTTAACTTTATTGACCAATGATTACAAAAGCATAATTTTCCATAATTGTCACATCATGATTATCCTTACATGTATCTTATGCATTATGATCATTGCCCTTCTTATGCACCTTGAAAGACATTTTATTATGATAACAGTTGACTACTTAGACATAATTATATTTTTTTTGTTGCATATTTAACTTTAACCCCACATACCATAACGTAATGTTGTATTTTGGAACTGTTTATGCTGACTTACAACACTGCAACGTCAATATTAATTAATATTAAAAAAACAATCTAACATCAAACAATTACTTTTCAAATTAAAATAATTAAAATTAATTTACCTTATTAGAGGGATGATCGATTTTGTCACAGTTGTTATTTAGTATTCAATAGAGTTTGTTACAACCGAAAGTCCCCAGTAATAACTGTACCCCACACGATAAACAAGGAGTTGTATTCTGATCTAAGGAACATCTGTATGAATTGGTTACGAAGACTTCTGTCAATTAGAGAATTAAATGATAACCAACTATTCAGCTACATGTACATCTTTTCTTCATTAAACCCTATTAAAAAGCCATTATAAGTTATTTCAGCATTGTTGGGTAAATTTGGCTGCAGACAATTTTGAGCCAGGAGATAACCTGATAATGTCACTATTTGTATCACTTGACATGGTATATATGAGCTTTGTTCTGGGAAAACTGGACTTAATGAATGTGCATTAAGTGTTGTCCCATATTAGCCTGTGTAGTCAGCTCAGGTTTATCAAGGAAAACATTTTGCACTTTCATTGAATTTTTTGTTTAAAGGATGTCTCTTCTAAATGCAAATCCAGTTTAGGCGGAAAGTGTTGCCTCTGAATAGCCTGTGCGGACTGCACAGGCTAATCTGGGACAACACTAGCCTGTAGGCCAGAACGAGGCTGCATGATGTATGTTATCCCTGTGGAGGAGAAAAGTTCTCAGTAAAACACATGCTACCAGGCACAGTGTACCTCTGTGAATGCCCATCACTGTTGCCATAGAAACCAAGGGAGGAATGCAGCAAATATCTCACAATTTAGATATTGGTTATCTAGTAGAGCTCCTGTAGCATAGAATAGGCAAGGGAGGCGGCTTCTTTTCCCCAGGTGAACCTTTTCGTCCAGCTTCAGTAATAGTTCAGCTGTTTATGTTAGCATTCTTTTGATGTAAATTTTGAGTTAAGGGTGTTCGTTGTTTACACATGTACATTTGGAATCTTATTTGATGATCAAAGCAATTTTTGAAAGTTGTTCTTTGCAAGTTATAACATTTTGTGTTAATTTATGATTAGTCATCATATGTGTGGTATTTGAGTTACTCTTAAAGTAATACTAAAAGTATATATATTGTATTGTGTATGAGAAGTGTGATGGCCTGGAATATTGGTGGATAGCTCAGTCTGGAATAGTTACTTTATTTGTAAAGGTAATTATGTTTACATGTATACCATCTGGATTGCTGAATGTCTGCTCTTACCTGTACTTATTTATTGGGATTGCAGTGCTTTCCACAGGATTTATTTCAGGCGCCCCGGGGCTAATAGGGGTGGTTCGGGAGGGGTGTCCCCTCNAAGAATGGCAGTAGCAGCCAAAATACACTGATCGGAAAAATTCAGGCGCCCCGCGGACCCTGATTTCGAAATTCAAGCGCCCCGGTAAGGGACCGTTAAATGGCCTGTGGAAAATTCTGGGATTGGTGAAGTGAGATGTCTGTATTACCCTGATTGTTCTAGAGCAGGACTTTGCATGCATGCTAATTTAAGGAAGATTTGCTTTATGAGTTAATTATGAAAAGTAAAAACATTATTTGTCTAAAATCTTTTACTAGAGTTAGCCAATCCTTAGCACGTCAGTCAGTTGATTTTCATAAGTTTATGTACTGGCATTCTACTTTAATGAATTAAGTACATGTATGGTCAGTGACACGCACATTTTATTTGACCAAAATTGTATTGTGATAAATTTCGGTATTAAAGTGACTTGTGCACAGATTTGTTTGTATTTTAAAATTGACTTGCGCACAGATGTGTTTGTATATTTAAAAGTTTACCACTCACTATTGTAACTTGATAGATTTAAGTATAAGAAAAAAGCATCAAGTTTGTAAATGAGAAGAAATGACAAAAAACTAAAAAGGTTCCTTACACCTGGATTTTAACATGGGTCCCCTAGGATCACCAGACTAGCACCAGAACCATTCAGACATTGTGGCATGTTTTGCTGAAATTTTTGTCTGACAATATTCGCACAAGGTCCATGTGCTGTCAGCAATTTGAACGAAAACAACAAAAATACCTAATTATTCCATCATTTTTGGTTTGAAATGCTCGATAATTTTATCATGTATTTGAAATTTAAAAACCTGTTTATTTTTATGTGTTTTACTTTATTAAATTTACAATTTTTGTTTATTAATAGAATCTGTGAAAATAAACAGCGTTGTTTTTGTCCAATTGGGAAAAGAACCCGTACAGGTCCAATTGGGAAAAATTGAGTCGTGAAAACCTGAAAATTGGGAAAAATCGAGTGGTGAAAACCTCAAAATTGGGTAAAATTGAGTCGTGAAAACCTCAAATTGGGATTTTTTATATTTTTTTTGCTCACAAATACTTTAAATTGATAACTAAGTGTTTTCAAGCTGTCAATATTATATGTACCTAGGTTCAAGCCATAGAGCTGCATAGGGAAACTAACTAAATGTCAGCACAGGCTAATTAGGTACGACACTTTCCGCCTAAACTGGATTTTCGCTAATTGGAGACTTCCTTAAAATGAAAAGTACCATTAAAGCGGAAAGTATTGACACTGATAAGCATGTGCGAACTGCACAGGTTAATCTGGGAGAACCCTTGATGCATATGCATTAAGCCCTGTTTTACCAGTTGAAGGCTCATATGTTTTAAGGTTGTGCACTTGTCAGTTTTGTTTCATTAATGCAAGAATGCAAGCCATGTTCTGACAGTAAGCTGTCTACAATAGATTTGTTTGGGGTCAGTTGCATTTAATCTCACATTACAGGGTAATTATCAGAATTAGTGAATCACATAGGTGTTCTTGCCAATTTCATTCAGTAGCTTTCATTACCTGTGTGTACTCACTAACAGCCACATAATTAGGTTTAAGACAATTGGATTACAGTAGTTAAAGGTGTTTCAAATATCAATGCTGTTCACAAAAACTTTTTAATGCAAAGCATAAATTTGCATTTGATTTTTCAAACTCCAGGTAAACCTTTTCATCCACCTGTTTCATGACAAGCTTTTTTTTTTTTTTTATTTAGATTTCAACATTTAGTTTATCCCCCATCAAGCTCTATAAGTTCAAATTTAGTAAATATAGTATTTAAAACACTTTTATTCTCAATTTTGAAGCACTTGTTAGCAAAAAAACTACAACACTAATTTTCCAATTTTAATCAAAACGCTGCGATTTTTCCCAATCCAAAGGGACCCGGCCCCATTCCCAAAATGGTGGAAAAAAAAACACTGTAATAGTCACTGGTGGCTGTCGACGTCAAAGCGTAGACCGTTTCTCTATGACGTCGGGTATATGTTTTACTACGAAACATTGTGTCAATACACTACTTAATCAGGCGAGTTTCATCTTTTCTGGTATAAATGGATTAGAGAACGGAACATCCAGTAATGGTACATGTAGGTTCTTATTTTCAATAACAAACTAATTACAAATGCGCGTAGTTGCAACAGTTACATTGATTTTGAGCTAAAATCGAAATATATTGATTTGAAGTAATGCATAAGGTGGTTATTCTGTTAAAATAGCCAATTACAGTAACTTAACTTAAAGAAAACTACATGTTACTTTGATATACTGTACATTTAACATTTTAAAGTACAAAACAGGTTACGAACATATATTTTAATCATTCAAATGCTTTGTTTGGAAGGAAATTACAAGTCGCTTTATGTATAGGTTTTGCACAGAGTAATAGTATTGGTTGTGCAACGAACTACAAATATAATGTATATGTTACTCAACAAAGTTATGATAAATCAGCTGTAAATTTCATGTTTAACTGCATAAATTCGTAGTGAAACATATACCCGACGTCGTAGAGAAACGGACTACGCTTTGACGTCGTCGGCTCCCAGTGATAGTATTCATATAGTAAATAATGGGTTTCCAAATAATTGGGAGGTTTGTGCTTCAGTAGGTGTATTTTAACCGCATGTTAAGTTAAAATGTGCATTAGTATTTACAGTTATGTGTACATTTCATTAAATTGTTCACGATAAGAACATTTCTTTAGCCCCATTTCTTTGCCATGCTGACGTAGAACAAATCGAAGTATTTGCAGATGGGTATTGACAGACTGATAAAGCTGATATGGCTTGGAGTGCTTGCTTTTCTGATTTAACTGATATAAACCAACATATTATCTCTAATATTTAACTCTTAACAACTACTGAAAACACTAAATGAAAATTAGACATGGTCTGGTGAAGGTAATATAATCAATAGCTGCCAACAACTGTTAGTACAAATATTTTCTAGCCTCAGGCTGTGGCTATAATTATGCGTCAAATTATTGCATTTTCTCTTGACTGGATTGACAAATCACGCAAAATACAAAATGGTGTACATTTAATTATTCAGTGCTCAAACTAGGATTTTAAAAGGACATGATTATAAGTATTATCCCTGGGGCATTTTCTCCATTAAACAAATGTACATGTAGCATGTGTTATTTATATTTTTCAAATGACATGTATTTTCATGCAAAACATGGAGTACAAAAATATTGAAACTATTTTCAATGTGAAAATTCAGTTAATTTATTGATGAGATAAAAAAAAAGGGCATGGCCGGGGTCCGAGGGGGCAGGGTGGGACCTTAGGGTGACAGGGTTCTGCGTTCTGTTTAGGCCCAGCTGGAGACTGCCAGGGCTTTTTTTTTCTTTAGCAAGGGCCTTATATAGGCCCCTTCCCCCAAGAGAAAGGCCCATTTTCCAAAGAGAATTTCTTTAAAATGATGCAATTTTCCCCAAATTTCAAGCTTACTTTGGGAATTTTTTCCCCCTTTCTCAGTTTTGGAAATAATTTTTCCTTAAAATGGAAGGGCAGACCCTTTCCCCCCCAAATAAAGAAAGAAAGCCTGCAGTGTAATTATTGTTTACCATTTTCCAGTTCATAGATTTTTAGTAGTCATTACAGTGTATTGGTAAAACGAAAATCATTAAGCATGCATTCTTCTCTCTTTAACATGTAAAAGACCAATGTGGATGCAGGCATATTGATTCTGTCTATTGAACACTGAGTCACAGGGAGTGTAGCTTGTACAAGCTGCCTGGGTCAGATTGGAGCTAGTGTAGCCAGACCAGATGGAAGTTATAAAGGATAGATCTCTATCAGAACATAATAATTAACTTGGTATGGGACAATATAACTGAAGGCTTGGGTTATCTTAATGTTGTCCTTACACTTATCTGTCATGGAATGTTGGGGCATCTATGGATATCTTAGCTACATGAAGCTGTCTGAATATAGGAGAGGATATTTTTGTAAACATTTTGTCTGTTGTGTATGAGTTTGATAAACATACACTGCAAAAAGGTAGACAGTTTTACCTGAACATTGATGATTCATTTGAGAGTGGATTGTCGGTGTTTACTTCACTTGTGTTTTGATGGGGTTGTGAGCTGTTCTGAATGTGCTTGTGTGCTTGTAAAATTGAAGTGTATTTGGATTGAAAATTATATGTAAATTTATATAGGAATTTTATCAGTTTTCATCATTTTGGATTACTTTCCTTCTTGATTGATGGATTACATTTCAATGTGTGATTCTTTATAGAGGTCACATTTTCTGTGAAGGTAAAGGCTTTTTAAACATTACTTAAACAAATTAAGACATTATGCAACCACATAAATAAGCCCATTTTTTATTCAAAAGAAAGAAATCCTTAAGTAGTTGAAGTTGTTTCCATGCGACATACAAGCCTCTTTCTGGAAAAAAGGGCTTTATGCATGTGTGTAGTTTATTCACAGATTGGCCTGTGCAGTCCGCTCAGGCTAATCAGGGACCACACTTTTCGCCTAGTCTAGATTTATGTTTAGAAGAGACTTTCTTTAAAGAAAATTTCCATTGAAGCAGAAAGTGTCATCCCAGATTAGCCCCTGCAGACTGCACCAGCTAATCTGAGGCGACACTTTACACACATAAAGCCCTTTTCCCCAGACAAAGGCTCATATTCGATTTTCATTACTATTTATCAAAGTCCTTTCTCGAAGTAAAAACAAGTGTAACACCAGTAATTATGGCTAAGCTTTCAGCTAAGCTTTCTCAGTTAACTGAACTCTCGTTTCTCTTTCATGAATCTTTGTGCTAGTTTTCTTTTCAGAAAAGTTTTGGTTTAGTAGGTCCTGAGAAAAGACCAGTGTTGGAATTGGTTTTTGTATAAAAATAATGTACCATTATTGCAGATTTTGAAACTGAGAGCATTCATAAATATCTGAGTGAAATCTGCTGGAGTCGATAACGTATATTGATTCATATGATAATAAATGCAACATTCATGACAATTATTGGATTGCATAATGCCAAGGTGAAGTTGTATCATATCACATAAGATTTGTAGGAGCCAATTGTTGCATTGTGCCAAAATTGATAATATTCAAATACTTTGTGTATTTTTGTTAACTTATTCATGTTCTGTTGGGCACTGTGAGACACAATATCTGAGGAGAATAAGCTTAATAAATTACAGAGTGGAGCATACTTGTCTGACAGAGTGACCAAATGTCAAACCTCATAAGACCATGGCTCCCCCTGTGTTACAATTTTGTTAACCTTTAAACATAGAAATTCATCTTATTTTGCTGTTTAAAGTGGTTTTATATACAAGAAGATGTAGGTTAATGCTTTTTTCTAACCCAAAATTGGGTAATTTGTAGACGTTTTGACTAATTTCAAAATGGCAGAGTAAGCCTTTGTGTCGTTCATAGGCCCTTTGGAGGTTTCATATTCAGATTTATCAGCAGCCATTTCATTCTTGCATTCTAAGCATGACCCGCTGTGTGTATGTTACAGAGACCTAGTGGCGTGAAGGAGCCACGATGACCGAGGTGGACCATATGCCCCAGACTGGGGTCAGATGGGAGTCCGGCCAGATAGAGGACGACTTTGAAGGGGGAAACAACTCAGCAAAACTCTTCGAGCGATCAAGAATTAAGGCACTTGCTGGTAAGCATTCGGTTATGTGAGCCTCGTTCTTAGAAAACCGTGCTTAGTGCATGTGGGTAAAGTGACATGCCAGATTAGACTGTGCAGTCTGCACAGGCTAATGAGGGACAACTCTTTTGGCTTTGATGGATTTTTTTGTTTAAAGCAAGTCTCTCCTTAACAAAATCCTGTTTATGCCGAAAGTGTTGTCCCTGATTAGTCAGTGTATACTGCATAGTCTAATTTGGGACGACACATAATGCACATGCATTCGCCCAGTTTTCCCAGAATGAGGCTCATTTACATGTATGTAGTTCAGTTATTGTACACTGTTGTTGATTTGTCACAGTGAATGCAACACTGTTGTTGATTTGTCACAGTGAATGCAACACTGTTGTTGATTTGTCACAGTGATTGCAGCACTGTTGTTGATTTGTCACAGTGATTGCAAAGCCAGTCAGATACTCATAGTCTGACAAATCTGATATAAAATTGCAAGGTCTGACAAGCGTTTAGCTGCTGTCTTAAGCACTGTGTGGCTGCTGTCTTAAGCACTGTCTGACAAGAAATGAAAAGTAAAGGTTAGAAGCATTCGTATCAAACCGATTATTGAAATGTGTGACAAGATTCCAACCCAAGAAGAAGAAGTGTCTGATGTGTGTTTCAAATGTTTTTAAAATCTGCTATGAAGTTAAATAAAAAAAAAGAAAGAAAAACACAAACTTGTTGATAGGTTCTGAATGGCAGTAGTAGAGTAGTTTTGCTAATTGAAATTGATGAACTTCCATTCATGTTATTTTGACACCAAATGATAGCTTTTGGAATTATTTTCTACTATGTTATTATTTACTGTTTTTTATTCAGTTATTTGAATAATTGTTCAGCCGTAAAAATATATACAAGATTAGTCAGTTTGGTTTGAATAGATGTAAAGAAGAAAGTAAATCACTTACACAAATATTGTCAGTCACACTCCTTTATTCCATTCCTTTGCCCAACTATATAGTCTGGTGACCTGTAATGTCTCTTTTTAAGTATTTTCTCATTGATAAATACACCAATATGAATAACTATGTGTTGAAAGTGGCACAATGTCTCACCAAATCCGGCTGAACGTCACTGCCAACTAATTTCATAGTAGTCCATATAAATGGATATAAAGTCAATGAATTTCTTTGGAACATGCTATTGCCATCCTTCTTTACACTAACTAAACTTGTAGAAACCAACCGAAATGTTAAAAAAATGCAAATAAAAATTGTCACTCAATTCTATTAGATAACAGCTACTGTTGATAATAGCCCACATAAATGACATACCAGTATTTGACTGCCAATAAAATCCTTCTTTGTTCTATCAAGCCCAACACTGTGCTCTAGTTACAGTCATTAATTGTCCTCATTCCTTATGACACACTGGCATTTCTTTAGATGTCATATCGCTTTATTACAATGAAATGAATAAAAAGAAATGTAGCATATCTTGCCTTAATATTACTCCTATATCTTGAAACCTAAGTATCATTTGAAACTATAGTTATGACTTATTCGGTTTGATTTGAAGAAAGATAACGTACAACTAACAATTGGTGGGACAGACCATATGTTATGTGAAGTGTCGACTTGTCGCTAGTTAAGAGGAAAGGAAATGCAAAATTAAAGTGTGACGGAAATCGTTATTAAAAACATGTAGGCTGTGACAGGCGTGTTGGCATATTCTCTTGCATCAGTTTAGGACAGTTTTGTGTTCAGTTTTGATGGAATTACAAAGAAAATGACACAAAACGGGGGTGTGGCACATTCTGATTTTCGTTCAGTTGCTTATGCAAATAATCAGGAGAGATTTATTCATGGAAAAATAAAGCAGTTAGCAGGTACTTCCCATTGTTGTATATAAAAAATGGCTTATGGTTGCAATGTTTTTATTTTGCAATTTAGCATGGAACCTTTTTTTTCAAATTTTAAGTTTAAGTGACAAATCAGCTTTTTTGCTTAAGATTGATAGCAAGTTAGTGATTCAGAAAGCATTTTATATTGAACACATGTGAATTTGCTAAGCACTGTTTCTGTTTAAAACATATTAAAAAGAGAAAAACTGATCTGTGTTTACTATTTAGATTAGGAAATGAGAACAGTCTTCATTTAATAACGACTAGCTAAAGTACCCATATGGAAGCAGCATATCACCTGACCAAGCACTTTAGTTAAAATGGGCATTGTTTAGCCTTGAGACAAGGTTGAATGGATTATGAATATTAGCACAGGTGATCTGTACTAAAGTATGTAAATTGTAATTGCTTATATACATAGACATGCTAGCATACCAAAGTCTCAAATTGCTGTTTGTGGATGGGCTCTGGATAACTGATACATGTTTTTGAGGGCAGGACAAACACTTGACAAAGTCCACCATAACCTAACTATCAATGGAACTCCCAAAGCTATGATATGGTGGATGTGGTCTGTATTGTACAGTGAGGTATAGTGTTTGATAGTACCTGTGTCAAATTATGGCTATAAAAGGTTTAGATACAAAAGTCTTTGTAGTTTATTCGTCCAAATAATGGCTGTTAAAGTAGTTCTTTTGAAGTCGTCATTCGCTTCTTTATATAGTTTTCTTGCAGACCGTCCCCCCCCTCCCAAAAAAAATAAATATAAAACCCACAACAACAAAACAACAAATTGACCATCAGGCCTAAACAAATAATAGGTTTGTTTCTGGTTACATGCCCAAAAAAATGTGGGTGGGTAGTTTTTTTTGTTTTTTTCTTTTCTTACCACAACACTTAATTGAATATTTAACTCAATGAGAATGTCATTATCAGCAGTGTGAAATGCATGACGACATAGCACTAACTTTCAGATATAGTTCTTCACAAGAAGAAGTTTGATCCAGATTGTATATCTGTAAATTAGTCTGTATAAATAAATATTCTTACTGCCGACTCAAAAAAAAAATTCTGTCACAAAATCCGCATCCGAATTTTATGTCCGAAATTTACGCAACTTTACGAAGTTGCGTAAATTTCGGACATAAAATTCGTATGCCGATTTTGTAACAGAAAAAACTTTTGAAAACAGGGTCGGTCGGGTAACCGGAAACAAGACTTCTTTTTTTTAGGCCTCAAGTTCTGCAGACTGAAAAGGACATGAAGTATTATAATGAAAACTGATTTCTTTCAATATCCTTGTTCCCTAAACTTGACAATGTCCTTATTTTGAGCATGTTTGGTATCAAGTACTGTATGGGTTTGGTTCCAGGGTTGAGCAAGATGTGTATTATACATGTAGCACTCTGTTGCTAAATGCAGAAGCCTGTCAGATAGCTGGATAATGTAATGTAATCATTGGATGACAGATGTGAATTATTCATCGCTGGTGTTTATATTATTCACCAAACTACAAGGAAAAGCATACCGCTTTTTATATTTCCATTTTATGCCCCCAGCATCTACAGATCCAGGGAGGCATATAGCTATTGGCCTGTCTGTTTGTTTGTTTTAACAATTGTACCATGAGATGAGGTTAACCCAAATAGACACGTTTCTTCAAAGATCAATAATTCTTCCTACAAAGTTTTGATACTCAAAAGGATGATTGTTTTTAACACACGCACATCACCTGACCTCAATTCGACCATGACATTGGCCTGCTTTTTGACTTAAGTCTTAGACTAATTAAGGAGGTCCAAACATGGCGTTTTGTATTAATGTAAACACTGCTTGCTACAAAGCTTTGATATTTGCATAGATGTTCTCTATGCACACTGTCAACACACCTCACATCACCTTACCTCATTTTGACCTTGACATTGAACTTCTTTTTGACTTGGGCCCAGGAATCAATACTGACTGATAACCCTTTTTATGCCTAGTGTCTAGAAAAAAGGCGTTGGCAAACAGCGTAGACCCAGATGAGACGCCGCATGATGCGGCGTCTCATCAGGGTCTGCGCTGTTTGCTTAAAGGAATTTCTGTAAGAAAAATTCTAAATATAGAAATAAATATACTAGACATCCCTAATTTTGAAAATAAATTGATCCAATTTAGAAGGATGGGAGAGTCCACTAGGCATAAATGGGTTAAATTTATCATTTGGGCACATGCGTTTATTGAACGTAGCATCTTGTTCTTTTTTTCCCCACAGAAATGTGTTTTCTGCTGTATTTTCTCAAGAAAATAATGATATTTCTCATATATTTTTCTCATTGGTTTTCCCTGCTTGTTAGAGCGCTGAATCACCTGGCATCTTTCCAAACACAATGTTTCTGAAAGCAAGTCATCATGGTGAGAAGATACTTGCCAAAACATCACCAAATTATCGCAAAGGATAATATTGTTCCGCTGTTATAATTCCTAAAGTAATAACATCTATTGATGTGAAACTTTAATTTTGCTAACACATTCATTCAAATGACATGTTAATATGTTGTTTCAATATGTATATAAAGTATCTGTAATTACAGCAGGTTATTTTTTTTTGCATTAAAATAACTTATTTAACTTTAATTAAATTAAGACACATTATTCTTTTTTCATATAATAATTGTTATTGTTAGTATTTTATCTTCACTGCTCTCCATGTTCATGTATGTTCTGAATGTTAATCTGTGTAAATATCGAGGTAGACATCTATGCCACCATGATTCAATACTTCTGTCTTATAAAGCCCTCCCCACCCCCACCTTATCCCCTCAGTGCATGTCCCCAAGCTTGCCTTTGATTTAGTTCTATATACACAACATTTGCATGTTTATACATTATAATTAATTTCAGACTGACCATAAACAATGACTCCTCACATGCTAATAATAAAATGCCAATATCTTTATTGATCTTCCTGCTGTCATAGAATTCCAAGCAGAGACAGAGAAAGTCTTAACATCTACATGTTCATTCTGTGATTTCTTCTAAAGAACTACCTTTGCTTTCAACAACATTATTTTCTGATAACAATGTGCTGTGCCGAGATTTCATGCTGGTCTGTCATAAATTTTATCACTTGTTGATCAGCTTACAGCCATTCTATTCTCTGAGATTAGTTGTCAGACTATTCAGCTGCTCAAAGATTGTATGGATAGGAACAGCACAATTACCAGAGCTGTGTTTGTCAGATTGTGGAGTGACAAACAATGTACATTGGATTTTTATGACATGCACACATTTCTCCCCAGTCCCTTATTTCTGGTAGACAGGAATATCAGGGAGCTTACTGTTGAGGTTGTTTACAGGTCAGAACATGCTCTCCTGTACAGTTTGTGTGTTGGGCGTAGCTTGTATAGTGTTCAGTTAACCATCTGGTTCTGTGTTCCGTGTTTCAGATTAGCTTGTGCAGTAAGCATAGGCTTAGCAGGAAGACACTTTCTGTTTTAACTGGATTTTCACTAAGAAGAGGCTTCCTTTGAAGAAAAATACAATAAAAGTGGAATGCCTGGTCCTTGATTAGCCTGTGCAAACTGCACAAACTAATCTGGGATTATACTTGACGCACATGCATAAAGCCAGGTTTTCCTGAGCACGAATCAAATAAGAATCTTTACTCATTTGTCCATACTTCTCCTCGCAATGACTTCATTTGTAGCGAATCATGTCCTATGAATCAGCTATACCACTTTTTACGGAAAAAAATGAACTTCACAAATATTTCAACCTTTATGACTTACTTACTTACTTGCGTTTGCCAACCTTTATGACTAAAATGTTTGTTCTTTTTAGATGAAAGAGAATCTGTACAAAAAAAGACCTTCCAGAAATGGGTGAACTCTCACCTGGCACGTATTGGTTGCCGTATCAACGACCTTTATATTGACCTTAGGGATGGCAAGATGCTGATGAAACTGCTTGAAATCCTCTCCGGGGAAAGACTGGTAAGAAAACAACAAAATAATGATTCTAAATAAGTCAAGTGTAAAACTGTCTGGTAAAAACTTGGCTTGTCCATATCAAGTGTTGGTAATGATTGCGCCATATCTGTGTTGAAATTTGCAATGGCCACTTTAGTATTTAGTATTGTATTTTTAGTTTTATCACTGAGTTGTGTGGGTTTAAGTACAAATTATCAAATTAAAAAGACACAATATTATTGAACTTTTAAAAGCCTTTTTGTTTGCACTACACAAACTATCACTTTGGGTTGCATTTAAATTGTGCAGTTACAATTTAGGATAATAACCTTAAAAAATATTATTGCCATTGCGTGTCTTAAGCTGTTCTTTAAACCCTGTTTACTTTTGAAGTAAACTTTCAGTTGAGTGAGTCATAAGGTAATTTATGTTTTAAATCGCCCTGTTGCAAGGTCATTCATAACTCGGATCGAAAGTCGCGTTGAAAAGTGAGGCAGTCTCAATGCAAGATAGCGATAATAAAATGCAAATACAGAATGGCTGGCTGTTTACTCAGACTGAATTGTAAATAATCTCTGATGTGTGGAGAACTGTCAATTCAGCATACAATGTACATGGTTTTATACACCCACCATCTTGGGTTTGCATCATGGAGTTTGGTCTGACTACAGAGTGCATTTCAATCGTTCTATTCATGACATCACATAAGCATGTGCATGTATAGAATATTGATGTGCATCACATGATATAAAAACTGCCAAAAAACTGGTTATCATATTTTATACACATCTAAATTACAGCTTGTATCTTTGTTGAACGATTATGCAAACTAAAACACTGATACAGCTGTATGTACATGTTTGGTGTTTTAATGCCTCCGAAGGTGGGCATATAGTGATTGCACTGTCCGTCTGTCCGTCCGTCTGTCTGTCCTTCTGAAATTCCGTCACACTTTGCGTTTAGGTTTCGAAAAATGTTCATAACTTCTATGTCACTTCACATGTAACCTTCATATTTGGTATGCATGTGTATCTCATGGAGCTGCACATTTTGAGTGGTGAAAGGTTAATGTCATCCTTCAAGGTCAAAGGTCAACCAAAAAATCAAAGCAGTGCAGTAGGGGGCATTGTGTTTCTGACAAACACATCTCTTGTTTTCTTTTAAATAAATTAAAGTAATACAAATTCTATACAATGTAGATATCTCAGTGCTGTCTCAATTGCTTTTCTGAAAACAAATCAGAGTGTAGAAAGGGTGATATATATTATCTGAACATTGTTTACAAACTCTCTTAGCAAAACATAGGAAATACTACCAATATATACCCAAAAGAGATTCAAAGAACTGGTTTGCCTTTCCCAAGATCCCTTATAGAAGTCCCCTTAACCTTTCTGTTGTGACAATATAGTTTGTACTGCAGCTGGAGTTTAATATGAGAAGCCAATTAGTGGTCAAATAAAAAATATGAGCCTTGCTCTTGGAAAATGAGACTTAATACATGAGCGTAAAGTGTTGTCCCTGATTAGCCTGTGCACTTTCCTCTTTTATGGAATTTTTTGTTAAAAGGAAGTCTCTTCAAAACAAAAATTCAGGCTAGTCGGAAAGTGACAAAGTGTTGCCCCTGAGTAGCCTGTGCTAACTGCACAGGCTCATAAGTGACGACACTTAACGCACATACATTTAGCCCCATTTTTATAGAGCGAAGCTCATATTAATAGGAGACTGAGTCAAGTACTTTGTCCTTTCCATCTTTATTGATGGGACTCATTTGAGCAATCATCTTCTAATGATGTTGACATTTCATGACCAAGGTCAGTGTTTTCAATTGCAAAGTAAACATAAGAACTGAATCACTGTTTGTTTTGTGTGAGTTATTTAATAAACATTTCTTGTTTTCTAATCGTTGAGTTATTAAATATGAGTGGAACCTCTTGATAAAACCAAGACTGTCTGTTCTGCATTTAGGTCTTTGCTAAGAAACTGCCAAATATCAGTCAGTTATTTATGGAAAAAAATACTAAGTTCAAGTTAGTTTTCAGTTGTAAGCCACTAAAATTATTGAGAATCCGATGATGTCAATAGCTTAATGAAGTATTTTGAAATTGTGAAACTGAAATGCAAACTGATAAGTTTCTGTATAAAAAACTTGTGAAGTTTTGTTTGTCAACAAGGCACACTGTTATTCAGTTGTTCAGCAACAATGTTTCACTCTCAAGGAATGTGACATTACATTTGATATGTGACACAAACATGTATCTGTAACATGAGAATGCTGTACCATAGTATGCTGCTATAGAAATTGGGACACTTTTTCTGTGTTTATCTTTTATGAGCCAGATCATGCAAAAAAAGGGGCCTTATGCCTCCAACGCAGTTTATTTTTACTTTTCAAATATAATTGCAATATACTTTGCAAATCTTGTGGTATTGTTTAAACCAGAGAAAGAAACGGCACTGACACTCAAGATTGTGTTCAGTGAAGTTGAGTTATTTTTAGATAAATTCTAAACCATGCATGAAAGTTTGATAAAATCAGCAAGCTGTAGAAAACAAATCTTGGGCGTTTTCCAAAAATGAAGTTTATTTTGCCCATTATGAAATCCTTTAACTTTGCAATCAGCATGCATTATAAGAAATGATGAAGTTTATATCAGTTTGAAGCCAAATAATGATAGCGTTGCTTTTTTTTTAGTGTACATGGTTAGGATTTGAGCCTCACTCTGGGAAAACAGGGCTTAAAGCATCTGCGTAAAGTGTTGTTCCAGATAAGTATGTGCAGTCCGCACAAGCTTATCAGGGACCATACTTTCCGCTTTTATGGTATTTATCTTTTTAAAAAAGTCTCTGCTTTGCGAATATCCACTTTGGTTGGGAAGTATATTCATGAATTTATACCGTTTAATATTCAGTGTAACCATTTACTCAAGGCTGTGTTTTGTACCCATCATACAGTAACAGAGATATGTTACATTGCATATATTGATATCAGATCAACTACTTCTATAAATATACAGCAGCCTGACATTTGATTCTGTGAAATTCAATAGCCTGTGGTCTAATGGGACTTTCAGCTTGCTAGATTATTGGATTTCCCATGCTGGGGGATGATGACTGAACTCTGTGTTTACCATGAAATAGCTCCCATCCATAGTAGGCCAGACAATGCTGACAGATTTATGAGAACATTTTATATGAGGCACACTCTGGAAAAACTGGGCTTAATGCATGTACTCAAAGTTTCATCCCAGATTAGCCTGTGCAGTCTGCACAGACTTCTTTGTGATGACACTTTCCACCAACACTGAATTTTCATTTGGAAGAGACTTCCTTCAAATGAAAATTTCATAAAAGTGGAAAGTGCCGTCTCTGATAAGCCTGTGCAGACTGCACAGACCAATCTGGTATTACACTTTAGGCACAAGCATTAAGCTTTGTTTTCCCAGAATAAGGCTCATATAATATACTCTTTTAATTACATTTTCCTTCAATGGTTTCAATGTCATGTCACACTTTCAGCCACGTCCCACTAAAGGCAAGATGCGTATTCACTGCCTGGAGAACGTAGACAAGGCTCTCACCTTTCTGCATGAGCAGCGTGTGCACCTCGAGAACATGGGTGCTCACGACATCGTGGATGGCAGCAACAGACTCACACTCGGTCTCATTTGGACCATCATCTTGAGATTCCAGGTACGCTGGCTCTGTGTTATCAAAGACAACAATATTTACCCATACAGATTTTGTTTTACTGGTATAATTTTTCCTGATCAAGGCCATCAAGCAGCCCTCAAGCCATGGCCCCGGATTTTTTAGAGAAAATTATGTGTTGAGTTTAATTGCGGCAAACACAATGCTTCATGTTTGAATATCATTGAAAAAGAAATTCGCTTCACTCTGGGAAAATGGGCTTTAATGTATGTGTTTAAAGTGTCGTCCCATACTTACTGGATTTTCTCTATGAAGAGACTTCCTTTAAACGAAAAAAACAACATTAAAAGCGGAAAGTTTCGTCCCTGATTAGCCTTTGCGGACAGTACAGGCTTATGTGGGATGACACTTTACGCACATGCATAAAGCCCGGTTTTCACAGAGTGAGGCTCCAATATTTTTCCCAAAATGAGGGGGAATTAAGTCTCAGTAATTATGCAACTAAATCATTGTGTTTTCAGAACTCTTTCCTGGAAATATGTCCTATAGTAAGAATTGAGATCAATATTGTGCAGTTTCAGCAAAATGATCCTAGGGGTAATATTGTGCCAGCTGTGAAGGTGTGAAAATCCATTAATAATTAAATTCTGATGCTTTCTGTTACCATAGCTTTCAGTATTGACGTTAGTCCTGTATTATATATATTAAATATATGCAAATTATGATTTGTATTTTAAATTCAATAAGATCTGCATAGTGTTTTAATGTCAGCAAAACAATTTAAACTGCATGCCGTTTTACAAATATCTTAGCAACTTCCTACATATTTCAAGTTTGATATTTAGAAAATGCCAGTTTTGCATTCTTCATTTTAACGGAAAAAAAGTTTATATTCCAGTACATGACATGTAAACACCCTTTTTAAGAGTTTTCTATTTTAATAAAAGGGTTGGTACAAAATTGATGCATCAGCTTAATGTTTCAATATCACATACAATAGTTTTATGCCATGTCTCTGCATGCAACCATAGTGGTATCTGATTATAAATGATGGACTGGTAGTCATATAACTATTCCCCACTGAGGTCTTGAATATTGTACCCTACTTCTGTTGGGTCATCTCTCAATGTTGGGACAAGTTTCATCAGCTTCACAGCATGAGGCCAAATTCATTACCTGCCACTGACTAGCTGACTAGAAACCCACAGGTTACTATTTTCAAACTATGATTTTTATGTTGTAAAATGTCTTCATGACTTAATTAGGTGTGTGGCTGTAACAGCTGGTATTCAGATATTCATTTACACATAAGTATGTATAAGGCTAATACCCCCGTCACACCGGACTGGCGTCCTTACGGGGACCCAGGTCGCAGTGAGAACGCCATAGACGCCGGAGGGACGTAGTAAGGACGCAAGAGGACGCAGTGAGAACGCCGAAAATTGCTCAGAATGCGAGCCCAAGGCGACCACTTTGAACATGTTTAAAGTGGTGGTCGCCGAAGTCTGGCGTTCTCACGGCGTTCTGTTAAGGACGTCGTAGGGACGCCGTAGAGACGCAATTGTCGTAGAAGGGACGTGGTAGGGTCGCTTTAAGGTCCCCATGGACGTCGTGTGGTCGCCGCTCAAACCCACAGACAATGATCATTGACTGCAAGGTATGTCGGCGTGTGGTCGCCGCTGCAGGGACGCCATGGTCACAATAAGAACGCCAAGGACGCCGTATGGTCGGCTTTGATCGCCGTAAGGGACGTATAAAGTGAGGACGGGTAGAACGCCATAAACCAGGACGCTGGAGTGACAGGAAGGCGAAAAACAACATTCTTACAGAAAAAGTCATTGGCGTCATTACTACGACAATCAGAAATGTCCAGAAACACAGTTTTAGGTCGCCGTAAGGTCGCCAGTCCGGTGTGACGGGGCTATTATCTTTATGCATATGCATTAGGCCCCGTTTTCCCAGAGAGAGTCTCATTTATTCCATTGACATGTAAACACTCAGTAATAAGGATTTCCTGAGCCTTTAATTTGTTTTGATTTGTGCACTTAACATACATGTATACTAAATCAGATTCTGAAGTAAGCACATGTATGCACATACATGTGCAGCCTATTTAGGTTAACATTAATATATCGAAAGTCAGCTTTCCCCCTTGTTGGTGGATATGTTTAATATTCTTTACCTAGATTATTATTCAAATGTTCTTGGTTATCATTACTTAACATAATAATTTTTCATTTTTGACACGAACGGCTCCTTATTTAGTTTGACATTGTGACATTGTAACTTTCTCATTTCAAAAGGCGGTTAAAACATTTTCTGTCATGTTTCCATTTTGTAATTGTTATCATGAATGTTAATTTTCACCCATTTTAATTCACAGAAGCATCCAACTAAAACAAATTTCAGTATGTGGCGGTGCATCAATTAAATGTATCTAAACATAAAATCAGAAGCTGATTTTGTGTTAAATGTTAACCTTTGTATTGTGAGAGTAAGCCTGGACTGTAGATTACACTGTCTTAGTAGGGGAACACGTGATCCTTTTCGTACCTGTTTTTGACATTTCATGTTGGTGGTTACAGATCCAAGACATTATCGAGCAATCCGACAACAGTGAGACCAAATCAGCTAAGGACGCGCTGTTACTATGGTGTCAGATGAAGACCGCGGGGTACCCGAACGTGAACGTGCGCAACTTCACCAACAGCTGGCGAGATGGGCTCGCGTTCAACGCCCTCATACACAAGCACAGGTAACAGATTGAATACTGGTGAATTGAGTAGTAGAACATACTGATGTGTAGTAGAACATACTGATGTGTAGTAGAACATACTGATGTGAAGTAGAACATACTGATGTGAAGTAGAACATACTGTTGTGTAGTAGAACATACTGATGTGTAGTAGAACATACTGATGTGTAGTAGAACATACTGATGTGTAGTAGAACAAACTGATGTGTAGTAGAACATACTGATGTGTAGTAGAACATACTGATGTGTAGTAGAACATACTGATGTGTAGTAGAACATACTGATGTGTAGTAGAACATACTGATGTGTAGTAGAACA
>VMBQ01005487.1:6434-27372 GCA_007657795.1 Dreissena rostriformis | reverse complement strand
GAAAAAAAAAATCAAATTATAACGGAAAAATCGCTTTTCTCTGAAAGCATAATTTTCACTAACAAATCTATATATATAACAAGGTATTCAACTCAAAATGACCCGAATATAGGGTGCGTCGCTTTGAACAGCCATTTCTTCATCAATTGTGCAGCAATTTCCACGAACTCGGTCTTATTAAACGCAGACATGAATTTCCTTTCTGGAAATGTACATATCTTGCAATATGTTTTACAAATGCTGGGTCAAATTTTAAGAAATAATACGATACACATCTAATCCGATAAAGTCCTAAGCGATCCGGTAATGGCTGAATCAGTGTACCTTGAAATTCGCGCTGTAAACAAATAATATTTGTCGGAAATTTAAAACCGCTTGCATGTTTCAATAGGAAAGACATTTGTCTTTTGAGGTCTAATGGTTTAATTACTGAATGCATGATGTATACGTTGAAATGAGACTCGAAGTCCTTAGCTATCCGTTATACACCAATCGACTGTATGCTAACTGCTTATTGTCAAATTGAAAAGAGCCATTTCACATAATGTGCAGAGCTAGGAAGAAACATTGTACTTATTGTTGCCCACTTTTGTTCTTTCAAAACTTAAACAGGTATTATGAGTTTTTTTCAGAAAACTCTGGCCCCTGCTTATTTAAATTCCTGTAATTGATGTCTCATAAAGTCTTTGCCTTGTAATGGATACAAAAATAATGAAGTTGAATGCTCTAAATGCGTGTACTAATATTGACCATTGTCTGAAGTTTGTGTTGACATTATGGCAAGTTATTATTACAGTTTCTTCTTTGAACCTGTCTAAAAATCAAAACACAATTACTGTATTAATGTATGAAGTCTAGCAGTTGCACTTTATGGAAAATTGTCACATACTCATTCAATACGCAGAGAAGTTCCAATTCATGGGGGACCAATGAGTCATAAACAAATTTGTCAAGTAGGAATGCAGGAAACGGCAATTGCTGCTGCAGGTCAGACCTAAGTCCCTCTGCTCTACCAATCATATGATTGATTACAGGTTCTGCAGATTACTTAATTATGCAGATACAATCAGTGATTAACTTGGAGAGTTGCCCCATTAATGAGATAATAGCTTCTTCTAGTCCTATGCATACCAATATCAGCAGAGGACTTAGCCAATGGGCTCAGAAATGAGCCTCACTCTGGAAAACGAGGCATAATGCATGTGCGTAAAGTGTCGTCCAGATTAGCCTGTGCAGTCCACTCAGAATAATCAAGGACAACACTTTTTGCCTTAACTGGATTATTACTAAGTAGAGACTTCCATTAAACAGAAAATACCATAAAAGCAGAAAGTGTTGACCCTGATTAGCCTGTGCAAACTGCACAGGCTAATCTAGGACAACATTTACGCATGTGCATTAAGCACAGTTTTTCCAGAGGGAGGCTCACTTGTTTATTCCATCACTGGGAGGGTTTTAACTTTGGTGTCTTTAGTGACCCCAAATGCATAAAAGCTGAGGGAATTCTGGTGTGAACAACCTTTTCTTTCTAATCTATATGCAAGTTCTACTGCCTTAGGCTAAGCAAAAGAGCATGCATGTAATTATGTTCAGTTATACCAACAGAAAGCCTACTTGTGTAATAGCCTATTACACACCAGATGCATATATAACCACATAATTGGGGTAATTGACATGTTTGAACAAATCTTTTCACCAGAACATCTCTATGTTTATTGAAAACAGGCATACCTGAGCTAATTATTTCTTAGGTAATGCTAACTGTATACTGCACAGTAGAGGTGGATCATCCATTACCTAGGAATGTTACTTCAGTTATACTCAGCATTTTGCTTGCTCCAGATTTGTATACATAGGGGCAGAGTTGGATGTAATCCTGCTGTATGTGCTTAATATTTCTAAATCATATACCATTGTTTCTTGTGATATCTTGGTTTATGTTTCTTAAGAGTTCCTGAGGAATGTCAAGACTGTATTAACTGTTGCTTTCAATTAGTGACTGGTACATTACTGTTGCACTGACTGGTTTCCTGGTTCTACAATTTGTCCAGCTGTTGTATCTAGATTACTGAGATGATATTCTGTGAAGTTCTGAAGGGGAAAGCCAGGTGGGGGCAGTGGAGCTGTGTTGATAAGCCTGGAGGGACCCTTCAGATGGTTTCCTTCACTAGCTTTCATATTTATGGTAGGACTTTTCATGGAGTCTACTACCATTGTTTCCATAACCCACATATGGCACTGATTGTATGCTATTGCATTGTCATGATTATAGCAATTACTACTGCTGACATCCAAATACTTCAAAATAATCTCAAGCATAATTACTGTACTGATTGTTCAATTGGGGACATGCCTTTGGTTTTATGTGAATTTAATTATGTGAATTTATTTAACAAGTATGGTTTTAATTTATCATTCAACATCATGTAACAATATGAACAAATAATGTTCTCTCAAAAAATGTGTCAGTGCTGTCGAAAAGACCAACAATCATTTCCAACAGCTGAATTTTTTCCAATTATTAGCCACGATTCAAGTTTCTGAATTATATTCATAGCTAGGAAGTGCCAAAGAATTCTTGTAACCTGATGTATTTTGGATGAATCCTTTCCCCAACATTCCTCCTCATGATAAATAATCATAAGATGTAATGCCAAGATAAATTTAACAAGTCTGATTGTAAGCACAGACTAAGCATATGCCTCAGGTATATATATGAAGTTTGAGTGGTTAGAACAGGGATAAAACATAACTCTTTAGATTAGGTTGCCCAGACAGGCCACTATCTTTACCCGAGCAAAGAATAAGAAGCAAAGAACCAAGTACATAAGTATCAAATACTTACCTTCAAAACAAAATCGGACAACAATATAAAGTTGGTGACATGCCTGAATGTTTAATGCCCATGAATCTTCATTCTTTCTAAAAATAAACTGTGTTTTATATGTTTCAAGCTTTTTTTGAAAAGCTAGTTGCCCAGCCGGACTAACAACTTTTGAAATTGACTGGGCCTTAGTCTACTCGCTTCGATTAATTTCTTTCCCTGTTAGAATATTCTGCTGAATGGGCTTTCTTGGAGTGGTTGTCTGTAAAATTGAAGCAGATCAATAATCAGACATCTCAGGTCATATGTGAATACAGAAACTTATTTCAAAGCCAAAAAAAACATCAGTTTATATAGCCTGGTTTTTTAGCTCGGCTGTTTTCGAAGAAAACCCGAGGTAGTGTCATAGCCCTCTCGTCTTCTGCGTCATTGTGGTCATCCGAAAACTTTAACATTGGCCATAACTTTTGCAATATTGAAGATAGCAACTTGATATTTGGCATGCATGTGTATCTCATGGAGCTGCACATTTGTAGTGGTGAAAGGTCAAGGTCATCCTTCAAGGTCAAGGTCATAGGTCTATTTTTTATTCAAAACTGCACCCACAGCCGAGCGTTGGCATCCGCTCGACGGTGCTCTTGTTTTATGTGTCTTAAAGATTTATGAATCATGGACACAGTTATTGCTGCACAGAGTTGCTCTTTGAATGACAAGTGTTTATCAATCATAATCAGTAGAATGTGTTCTTACCTCTGAGAAAACCTGTTTTAATCCATATGCGTATCGTCCCAGATTAGCCTGTGCAGTGTGGGACGATACTTTCTGCTTTTTAAGGAATTTTTTGTCTTTTCTAAATTAAAATCCAGTAAAGGGGGAAAAGTTAATCCCCGATTAACCTGTGAAAACATGTATGCACATGCATTAAGCCCTTTTTTCCCAGAGCGAGGCTCACTTCTAATATTATTGCTGTTTCCATTCACCTAACATTGTGTGCAGGTGGTGAGAATGACATTCTTCTATCATAAAGTTCAGGATCAATAAGAAGTGAGTTGTGAAGTGTTAGTAACATATGAAAAAGGCGTTTCTTTATGCTTGTAAAAAATGCAATTAAAATAATTCAGAAGATTTTGGAATGTTCTATATATGAGCCAACAAAAATGTCATCAGTGATTATATCCAGTAGATATTTCAAAACAAGGCAATGATTGGCAATTTGGAGTAGGTTTTAATCAATAAGAACTGACAGTTTTGCATTTCACCATAAAAATGGCGAACTCATCTGAACACTGTTGGATAATTTATGTTCAGTCACAATGTTTTTCTGACATGAACCAGTTTTTGTATTAATTACAACTATTAAATGAGCAGCTACCAAGTCCATTATAGTCCTGCAAGGTTTCATAAACTGTATCAGTGTCAGCTTTCAAGGAGTGTATAAACTAAAATAATAGACCTGCTTAAAGCAGCATTTAAGTCGCGCTCTAAGAAAAGAGGGTTAAATAAATGTGCGTAAAGTGTCGTTCCAGATTATCCGATAATCTGGGAAGACACTTTACGCACATGCATTAAAACCCCTTTTCACAGCAAGGCTCATTTGTATTGATAGATATTCCCATTATTATTACTGGCCCAGTCATTGATCTNTATTGGCATTGTCTAAGAGTAAAAGTGCACGTAAAAACGCGAAGGAGTATGGAGCCGGAAAAAAACGAAATTTTCTGTGCAAACCATTTATATTGTATTTAGTAAATTTTAGAAAAAGGAAAAAAAACTAATAAAACAAATTTTAAGCAAAATATTGTTTTATTTTTTTTATTTACATTTAGATTCATTAATTACAAAAGTTAAAATCATTGTGTCAAAAGGAGATAATCATACATCAGATTCTGCATTTTTAATCGAAGATCTGCATTCCTCCCAAATGACCTTGTTTTATTTAAAGACCATTTTATTAAGAGACCATTTTTGGTTACTCCCTTTGGTGGTCTCTAAATACAAGATTGACTGTAACTCTTGTAAGAAAAGTTTTCTCACAGATTAGTCTGTGTATTCTGCATAGGCTAACTAGGGACAACACTTTCCCCTTGATGGTATTTTTTGTTTATAGGAAGCCTCTCAAAGGAAAATCCAATTTAGGTGGAAAGTGTTGTCCCTGATTAGCATGTGCAGACGGCACATTTTTTACACACATGCATTAAGCCCTGTTTTCCCAGAGCGAGGCTCATTTATTATCATCAGTGCATATCACCATAACTCATATCAGTGTTTCAATTTGCACAGTGATGCAAGGCATAGTAGAAGGTGAACATGTAAACATGGACATATATTCATTTGCTTGATAATAATATAGTTTTGAAAAGTTTCTTTGAAGCCCATTTGGAGCACCTTTGGTATTAACCATTGGATATCATACCGGTATATGATTTTATGTTTTCTTTACCATAAACTTTATTGGCCAATTATCATTTATATTCCTGTGTGTAGAACCTAAAAAAGTCCATGTTTGTGATTCTGCGCATCAGTTTTATCACTGGTCTCCAGTATGAAATAAATAGAGCTTAAATTGATGCTCTAGACTGAATCAAATGCCTACTGATTGTTGTGTCTGCACCAGATATGTCTGCTTTTGGTGCAGTCAGTAGACTGGTAAATAGTTTGAGCCTTTCAGCAAATTACCTCCCCTATCACAATAGGCCTTACAATCTAGGCTTATTATATTATGCATAGAAAGCCAGACAAATTATGTTGGCGTTAGCTGTTTCAGTTTGTGGTGTTAGAAAACATTTCTGTGTTGTTTTCAAAATTCCTGCTGCCACTAGACACAAGTGGCATATTGTTTTCAGTGTAATTTGAAACACGACCTACACTGATAACCATGTCTATCTGAAAGGCTGGGTTTTGTCAATTAGATTGGAATGCCTTGGCTTCACTTTTTGTAGTACAACTAACTGGCTTACCACTTTGTTGTTTTGAGAATCTAATGTTAACTTCATAATTTGGTGTATGTTGGCATAAAAATGGCCATGGATTCCATCTTCAAAAAGTGTGTTTTATATTTTTCAAATGCCCCCTTTACAGCTTAACAAACTGTCTTTGCTGTAAGAAGCAAAAAAGATGTACATGATGTAATTTCTTATTTCAGCTGCGTCATGCATAAAATTGTCTTATGCTATATGCAGCCAGCATAGCTCTAGGCCTGTCAGGAGCTACACTCTCCCCTATTCAAACCATTGAGCCTTGCTTTGACTTTAAAGCAGACAGGGTAGCTCCTGACGCTACCCTTGCAGCATATGGCATAAGACTCATTTTCGCATGAAGGGGCTCAGTTTTCACAAATCATCATCAGTGTGATTATAATGAGTACTCAGCATGCATGGTGGGACCATCTGAACATAGCATCCTTCATAATGTACATAACCTGCCATTGATCTGGGTATTGTTTACATAAAAATCAGACTGGATTATAAATAAGAAATTGTTTATGAACATCTGTGTTTGCTCATTTCTGGTATGTAGCTGACAACTTCATAAGTAAGGCCCATGCATTCATGTAGCTTCCATCAAGGTGTGAACATGTGTTTTATCTGCATGTTATCTGGCTAGGCCTATCAGTAGTTGAGTAATTAGCACATGGGCTATCAGAACTTAGCAGCCAGTACTGATATTGGCTGTGGGGCAAGATATGTTCATGTATGACAAATATTTGGGGATTGTAAGGTTGTAAGGTCAGACCAGTCAATAGAAGTATGCAGGCAAATGTAATCAGGGCTGTCTAACATTGGTGCAGTAGCGACATCAATAAGAATGTAGATGTGAACATATAATAATTGTGCATCAATATTTCCAAGGTTGCATGTTAAAGTATTGTATCTGATGTAGTAATTATAAGAATCTACAATAGCCAAACCTTCAACTGCCCTTAACCCTTTGAATGCTGGGAAATTTGTCGTCTGCTANGACGTAATTTTCTCACGAGTCAAATAAGGGTCTTCTGTAATTTTCAAGCGTCAAAACCCGGGAGCACGGGTCAAAGGAAAGCCCTGCGAGACTGAATCAAATGCCTACTGATTGTTGTGTCTGCACCAGATATGTAAGCTTTTAATGCAGTCAGTAGACTGGCAATTTTTTTTAGCCTTTCTGCAAATTACCTCCGCCTTCAAAATATGCCTTACAATCTAGGCTTACTTTATAATACATAGAAAAAGCCAGACAAACTAAGTTGGTGTAGGCTGTTTCAGTTTGTGGTGTTAGAGGACATTTCTGTGTTGCATTCAAAATTCCTGCTGCCATTAAACACAAGTGGCATATTGTTTTCGGTGTTATTTGAAACATGACCTACACTGATAACCATGTCTATCTAAAAGGCTGGGTTTTGTCAATTAGATTGGAATGCCTTGGCCTCACTGTTTGTAGTATATATGTTGCTTTGTGAAACAGATTTGGTCTACTTCATGCTGTTGGCATTATAAATGGATATTGAATGAGAAAATGGTGTTTATATTTATACAAAAGTCATTTAATATTGAAACACAATTGTTGGTTAGAAGCCTAAAGAGATCTACATGATGTAATTTCTTATGTATCATTTAGCATTTTATATTCGCTGTGAAAAATATATCATCAATATAACTGTCCCAGATTAGCCTGTGTCTCCAAAGGCTAACCAGGGACCACACTTACCGCTTTTATTGTATTTATCATTTAAAGGAAGTCTCTTCTTGACGAAAATCCAGTTTGGACTGAAAGTGTTGTCCCTGATTAGCCTGTGTGGACCGCACAGGCTTATCTGGGACACCACTTTCTCACATGCATTAACCCTTTGAGCGCTGGAACCGGATTTTGAAGGCCTTTGCAAACAGTTTGGATCCAGATGAGACGTCTCATCAGGATCCAAACTGTTTGCTATTCTGATAGTATTCTTTGAAAAAAAATCGAAGAAAATGCTAATTTTAGAAATTTAGCAGACGACATTTTAGCAGACAACAAATTTCCCAGCATGCAAAGGGTTAAACCCCCTTTTCACACAGTGAGGCTCAACTATTAGTGTTCTCAGCATGCATGGTGGGACCATCTGAACATAGCAACCTTTATAATGTACACAACCTGCCATTGATCTGGGCATTGTATACACACAACGCATTGACTGGATTATAAATAAGAAATTGCTTCTGAACATCTGTGTTTGCACATTTCTGGTATGCAGCTGACAAATTCATAAGTAAGGCCCATGCATTCATGTAGCTTCCATCAAGGTGTGAACATGTGTTTTATCTGCATGTTATCTGGCTAGGCCTATCAGTAGTTGAGTAATTAGCACATGGGCTATCAGAACTTAGCAGCCAGTACTGATATTGGCTGGTGGGGCAAGATATTTTCATGTATGACAAATATTTGGGGATTGTAAGGTTGTAAGGTCAGACCAGTCAATAGATGTATGCAGGCAAATGTAATCAGGGCTGTCTAACATTGGTGCAGTAGCGACATCAATATTAAGAATGTAGATGTGAACATAAAATAATTGTGCATCAATATTTCCAAGGTTGCATGTTAAAGTATTCTATCTGATGTAGTAATAATAAGAATCTACAATAGCCAAACCTTCAACTGCCCTTAACCCTTTGAGCGCTGGAACCGGATTTTGAAGGTTTTTGCAAACAGTTTGGATCCAGATGAGACGCCACAGAACGTGGCGTCTCATCAGGATCCAAACTGTTTGCTATTCTGATAGTATTCTTTGAAAAAAATCGAAGAAAATGCTAATTTTAGAAATTCAGCAGACGACATCTTAGCAGACGACAAATTACCCAGCATGCAAAGGGTTAAATTGAGTAATGTATGAGTATGACTGGTACCATGTTGAGCCTTGTGCTGGGAAAACTTGACCTAATGCGTGTGCTAAAAGTGTCAACACTTTCCGCTTTTATGGAAGTTTTTGTTTAAAGGAAGTCTCTTCTATTTTTCTTAAAGAAAAACCAGTTAAGGTGGAAAGTGTCATCCCTGATTAGCCTGTGAGGACTGCACAGGCTAATCAGGGACAACACTTTACACACATGCATTAAGCCCAGTTATCCGGATTGAGGCCGTGTAAATGCATATCAAGTTGAAACAACTCTGTAGTGGATATTTATTCAGTGCAGTATTTTGAATGAAACTTGTTTGTAGAATGTCATGGCATTTGATTTTTGTACTAAATGGTAGGGATGATTGTATTCACATTTGATAAAGCCTCAAGTCTCCCATATTCAGTCTGCATTAAAGTAATGATAACTGTACAGTAATAACCTTTTAGATATTCCTTTTGAGAACACATTCAGTGTAATGAGATAAAAGCAAGTACATGTTAAACGATAACACTTTATTAGTCTATGCATGTTGCATTGTGCACCATTTTAGAAAAACAATGCTTGGGACAATCATTTATCATTATGCGATTGTCGGAATTGTGATATGGTGATTCATAGTTGGTCTGAACAATATTTGTAAGATATAAAAAAAAAATGCATTGGTAACAATATTTCAATATTTCGTTATTTCCTCAAGCATAAAATGCAAGTGGCACGCATTGCTTATCAGTATGATACTGAATACAAGTATTTGGCTCTTGTATCATGATCAATACATATATTAGAAGGTTTTTAGTTCTCCTCTTGTTTTGCTGAGACATGGTTACATCATCCATTGTCATTCCTGACACACAGCCTGGTATTACAAGGTCTGATACATGCCCAGCCACATAACCTGTGTGCTGATTTGTCAGGAAATTTCTTCCACAGCCATTGTCCCACCTATCTCTGATTCAAATGAGGCAGTTGTCAGTAACTGTCCTAAGTTCTTAACCCTGTCAGCTTAACTGAATGTACAGCATATATTTATAGCGCCAAATTAATCTAATTTATCTTAGAAATACTACCTTCAACAATAAAACACCTATAACTTTATCTTTTTTTAAATGTTTTTTAAGAATTAATAAAAAAAAACATTGAAATTTAATTTATTTCTTCTGCAATTGAAGACAAATCAAAGTTATATTATGAGAACACATAAATGTTAACTGTTATTTTATTATTTTTTGTCAGCAATAACCTTTAGAAAATATATAATAGAGCGGCACAGTGATAACAGTTGACATTCTGTTTATCAGTAATATGAATTTTACTGAGTATGATAAAATTAATATTTAATTTAATGAAAGTCATCGTTTTAGGGTGAAACTGATAGTGTAGCAGAATATCCACTTAAAAAACCATCAACACTTTCATCAAACATGTCTGAATCAAATTAAATGTCACAAATAAAGCACTGTCAGGGTCATTCATTTATAGTATCATTACCTCCTGACATTTATAGAACATATTCATCTTTAAAGACGCCATTTTGATGCCAGAAAACAGTCTGCAATTTTCACTTCAAACCTTATAGTTATTACACAAATTAACTCTATTTTCCTACTAATGCAGAAATAGAAAACACAGCCTCTTTCAAATAATTTTAAACAAAGTCAATGTTTCAGTCAAATTGCTATGGTAATCATTGCAATAGGTAATATAATACTAGCCTGCCGCATACATACTTGGGTAAATACTTGGAACCTGCTCTGGTCGGCTAATCATTCCAAGGAAAATTTACGTATGTTAAAATCCCAAAATAAAGTATTTTACCCATTCTGCATTGTATGATTTCAGGCCTGACCTGATTCAATATGACAAGCTTCAGAAGTCCAACCCGATGTACAACCTGCAGAATGCCTTCCATGTGGCCGAGGAGAAGCTGGGCATCACACCCCTCCTGGACCCTGAAGGTACCATACTCTAACATCATGTACATAATATGAAACTCGCTCTGGGAAAATTGGGTTAAATGCATGTGCGTAAAGTGCTGTCCCAAATCAGCCTGTGCAGTCTGCACAGGCTAATCAGGTACAACACTTTCTGCTTTTATGGAATTTTTCTTTTAAATAAAGTCTCTTCTTAACAAAAGTACAGTTCAGACGGAAACTAGACTCAAAATCTAACACACTTGAGTTTGTTATTTAGTACATTTTTGTGATATTTTATATGTTAATATATTTATATATATCTTCAAATGTCAGAACTTAAGAGTTTCTAATTAACTGTAAAAACAGAAAATTATTGTTATTTAAGAGTAAGGTGTCCACTTTGATCAGGAGGTCATGGGTTCAATCCCTGCACTTGATTTATCTCAACATCTCCACCAAAGACACCAAATTACTGGTTTGAACCAAAAAACTAACTAAATTGTGCATCTACAAGCAATTTGTTTTCAATAAGAAGTTCAATGTAATACCTCCGGTGTCAATATTTCCTACCATGTGTATTGCAGATGTCAATGTGGAGTTTCCTGATGAGAAATCCATCATCACCTATGTGGTAACATTCTACCATTACTTCTCCAAGATGAAGGCGGAAACTGTACAGGGCAAGAGGATCGGAAAGGTGAACAAACATATGAAAACTTGATGGGTATTTGTTTATGTTTCCAAAGTGGTTGTTACTTGGTGACACTTTGATTAGTATAAGATGCAATGCAAACGACTGATGTTACAAGTGTTGTGAAATGAGTCGCGTTCTGAGAAAACTGGACAAAATGCATGTGCGTAAAGTGTCATCCCAGATTAGCCTGTGCAGTCCGCACAGGCTAATCCGGGACGACACTTTCCGCCTTAACTGGATTTTCGCTAAGACGAGACATCATTTAAACAAAAAATTCCATAAAAGCGGAAATTGTCTTCCCTATTAGCCTGTGCGGACTGCACAGGCTAATCTGGGATGACAATTTACGCACAAGCATTATGCCCAATTTTCTCAGAACACGACACAAATTAACAAAATCAGCATTATAACTGATGTTACTTAAACCATTAATTTGTAAATGCCTGTTTAAAAATACATGGCGTATTATGGGAACACCTTCCGCTTCTAAGTAAGAAAATGCACCATAAAAGAAGTCAAATAATAGATATAATGTTTATTTGACCCACAAAAACTTGAATATCCCATTTTACTCACAAAAGACGAACAATCAAGTAAGCATTATTAACATTAATTATAACATATTTTTCTTTAAAGTATTGGTATGCATAATTATTTGCATTGTTCTTCTGTTTAAATATCAGTATTTATCGATGCAAACTATGACAGCATGTCTCATTAACAAGGCTCTACCATAAGCCTAAACCTTGTTCACTGACTGTCCCCCTGTACCCCTATATAGGTCATTGACAACGCTCTCGACACTGAGAGGAACGTTGATGACTACGAGACCATGACCTCCGACCTCCTGGAGTGGATCGAGCACACCATCATGATCCTCAATGACCGCCAGTTTGCCAACTCCCTGCCCGGCGTCCAGTCACAGCTCACCGCCTTCAACTCGTACAGAACATCAGAGAAACCACCCAAGTATGTAGGCAGCGGTGTTGTTGTTAGTTTGCTGGTTTTGGAGTTGCTGTTGTTTGGGTCAGTTTTGTGAGGGGTCTGGATAAGAAAAAGGAATGGTGAGCATAATATCTTTTCATAGTAGTTGTTCATTCATTTTTTCCGTCATAAAGGGTAAACATATGTATAGTTGTTTTTGTTTTTTAAATTGTTTCAGAAATTAAGCCAACAATATAAGGTGACATACTTTTACTTAGGGTGAAATTTTGGGCGACAGAACTCTAAGTAGAAGACATGACGTGATAAATGGGAATCTTTGTTTTGAAAATTTTATGTGCAACTTGAAAATTATTAGAAATAGAACCTTTTCTGAAAATACATCTTCACTGTCACACTTAATGTGGCATAAAGTTGCAAAAACATTTGTTGGTTTTACTTATGTTTATTGTCATCCAGTGTTGACCTTTAACTAGTGATGATAAATGCCTCTTATTTGTCAGGATGTTTTAGATGTGTTATGTTGTTATGTTTGTTCCTTCATCATTCCAGTTTTATGATTGCTGTAAAGTGGACCTGTATTTTGTGGTGATCATGTAGCACACTCATGGGGGTTGATGTTTTACCAGCAATGAAATGTCAGACTACCATTTTCATATCTCACTGATGGTCCATGTACATTTTATATGTAGAGACACTGAAAAGTTAAACTGGGAAATTTCTCTGTAGCAAAAGCACAAATTGACTGATGTGGTTGGTTAAGAATGTCTTGCATCCTGTAAGAATAAAATCTGATTTGGATCTGGAAAAGTGTTGCGTATTATCGTTAAACCAACGTGAAGGAGTTGAAGTCGGGGCTATTAAACATGTATGCCAAGGTTACCTTACTTAAACATACAAAGATGTATCTTATTTTCAAAATTAAAAGCTATAAGCTGGGTTTTTGTATGTTATGCTTTTATGGTCTTATTTCCATGATATAACCAGTACTGTTGGTCTCTTTAGGACATAACTTGAAGGTTTTGAATTGAAATGAGTCTGTTTATGTCTGGTTAATTAAGGATTTCCTGAACATTAAGGCAGATATGTCTTTTCCTCTTTTGTCTAAATCATGAACAGCTAGCTCAGTTTGTAGAGCCAAGCTTCAAATCCAAGGAATCCATGTTTGGTTAGCCAAGCCACTTACCCGGTGTTTTGTAATGAAATGATTTCTATTGCCATTCTCCCCAACATGTACCTCTGAACCAAGTATGGGAGTTGTACCTGTAAGTAACTGGCCCAAGTGTGTACACTTAGATCTGGTAAACCTGATTACTTGTTAGTAGGTTAACTGACCGCTGTAATAGGGCTGAAATACTGTTAAAGCTGTGATTAATCCATAAAAAGACACAAACCAAAGTTCCCTGAAAGCTCAGACTGTTGGTAGAGGTGCCACAGTAATTTCACACGTCAGTATATTATATTGATGCCACTTATTCCACTAGTAACACCCAGTATCTGAGTTTCACTCTTAGGGAGGCTCATATCATATCCCTTTGCATGCTGGGAAATTTGTCGTCTGCTAAAATGTTGTCTGCTGAATTTCTAAAATTAGCATTTTCATCACTTTTTTTCAAAGAATACTATCAGAATAGCAAACAGTTTGGATCCTGATGAGACGCCACGTTCTGTGGCGTCTCATCTGGATCCAAACTGTTTGCAAAGACCTTCTAAATCCGGTTCCAGCACTGAAAGGAATATATTCCACTAGTTTCAATTCATATGTTTTTCTCTTCCCGCAGGTTTGTAGAGAAGGGCAACCTGGAGATCATGCTGTTCACGCTTCAGAGCAAGATGCGCGCCAACAACCAGCGGCCCTACCTGCCTGTGGAGGGCAAGCTCATCTCGGACATCAACAAGGCCTGGGACAAGCTGGAGAAGGCTGAACATGAGAGGGAGCTCGCACTCAGAGAGGAGCTTATCAGGTATGGGGTAACATTAGGGCTTCCTTTCACAAACGTTTTCTGTAGCCTTGAGCAAAAGTTAAGCCTTTATTCAAAACAAGCCTTTATTCAAAACGTTGTAGCCAATGATTCTTTTACCAATTGTGATTATTTTACAATTCAAAGGGCCTCAGCCAGGTTTTAAAGGGTTGTAATTCCTTCTTTCAGCTGATATGCACTTTTTCAATGCCAAGATTGTTTTTTGCAAATAGTTTTTTTGAGCGATTTAAAAATGCAGAGATTTGGTGAACCCAGTAAGTGGGGTAGGGTATTTTTAACCAGGTTAAACTGGTTATTAGATTGCTGCATGTCGGAGGGCGGGCAGGCGGAACTATTCTTGCCTGGGCCATAACTATGTCATTCATTGTGAGATTTTAAAATCATTTGGCACATTTGTTCACCATCATTGGACGGTGTGTCATGCGAAAGAATGANTATTTTTTTTCAAATTGAAAACCTGGTTTTGTGACAATTTTGTCCCTTGTTCTTTCTTGAGATGATGTCAAACATCAAAACCTTGCTACCAATATCTAAGTTGAAAAACCCCGAATATTGCTGGGTAGGATTTGTAATTCGTGAAGTTAAGCTTTACATAAATCAGTCGTTTTTGACCAATCTAGACAATTTGATAAATCCAACAGTGAATGGTCAGTTAAATGGGTTTTATTGAGGTTTTATATCATTATACTGTGCACATTATTCCATATACATTTTGCACAATCCAGACAAGAGAAGCTTGAGCAGCTAGCTGCAAGGTTTGATCGGAAGGCCGGTATGCGTGAGACGTGGCTCAGTGAGAACCAGAGGCTCGTATCGCAGGACAACTTTGGTCACGAGTTGGCAGCCGTTGAGGCAGCTACCAAGAAACACGAGGCTATTGAGACAGATATCAATGCATACGAGGAGCGTGTGCAGGCCGTCGTGGCTGTAGCAGAGGAACTTGAGACTGAACAGTACCACGATATTGACAGGATCAATGCAAGGTAAGGTGCTCGTCTGGATTCACATGCTGTCTCCTTTAAGTTTTAATTAAATAAGGTACTTAAGGGGTCTTGACTTTGCTTTGTGTCCCTTTGATGAATTATGTCTGCAAAGCTGAAGCATTACTCTTTTCAAAGCAAAAAGAACACTTCCACAGTTTGAAAATTTTCCGCAGTTTTTGTAAGGCTGATTTTGAGCAAGCCTTACTTTCCTGTGCAGTCCG
Organism: Dreissena rostriformis; assembly: GCA_007657795.1. Taxonomy (NCBI): domain Eukaryota; kingdom Metazoa; phylum Mollusca; class Bivalvia; order Myida; family Dreissenidae; genus Dreissena; species Dreissena rostriformis. The sequence goes on along the minus strand of VMBQ01005487.1, from coordinate 11,970 downwards.
CACAGGCTAATCAGGAATGACACTTTCCGCCTATACTGGATTTTGTCAAGAAGAAACCTCCGTAAAACCAAAAATACCATAAAAGCCGAAAGTGTCGTCCCTGATTAGCCTGAGGACACTTTTGGCACATGCACTAAGCCAAGTTTCCACAGAACACTCCTCATGTGTGTGTGTTGTTCAGGAAGGACAACGTGATCCGTCTATGGAACTACCTGCTGGAGCTGCTAAGGGCCAGAAGAATGAGACTGGAGCTGTCCCTGCAGCTACAGAAAGTGTTCAAGGAGATGGAGTACATACTCGACTGGATGGAGGAAATCAAGGTAATCCTCGCAAAAAACATATGTCAATTAAATCTAAAATATTAAATCAGAAAACTGATCCTCATCCCGATAGAAAGACGTAGCTGAATAAGTAATCAGGATTTACTGGACACACATTGATAGGTCCTATTTGACAATTTTACAGGTATACAGGTGATAAAAAAAAATAATCTCACACCAAGTTTCATAACTCTAATCTGCAATTTAGCAGAATTATCCCCATTTTTGTACTTTGAAATTTGTTTAAGGTAAACGTGCAAATTCTCTGTATTACTGTTTCTTCCACAGTTGTTCAATTAAAACTGAATACATGTATTCAGGGTCAAAATATGAGGTCACTAACCAAGTTCCATAACTTTGACCCTGCAATTAAGCAGAATTATTCCCTCTTTCTGGTTAACATTTGCATGCAACTACTCCATATTTCTATATTTACTACAGGTATTGAAATAAAAGTTACATGTATGTTCAGGTTTTTTAAGAACATTCACTGACCAAGACCTATAACTTTGACCAGACTTTAAGCATGATTATGCCCCCTTTTGTACTTAGAAACTCACACGACCGCATCTGACATCAATTCTATGCTATGTGTGATTCAGTCTCGCTTGATGTCAGAGGACTACGGCAAGCACCTGATGGGGGTGGATGACCTGCTACAGAAGCATGGCCTCCTAGAGTCTGACATACACGTACTGGGCGAGAGAGTCAAGACTGTCGACATCCAGGCCAACAAGTTTGTAGAGGGAGACTTCTCAGAGGTTGGAGGTACGTAAGGTTGTTGGATGTGCTCTCGCATGCTTGTAAATAATTGAGCACTTCTCTGGGAAAATAGGGATAAGTGCATGTGCGTTGAGTGTTGTCCCAGATTAGCCTGGGCAGTCCGAACAGGCTAATCTGGAACACTTGACATACATGCATTAAGCCCAGTTTTTCTAGAACGAGTCTAAATCGTAACTTAGTCCTATAAACAAGAGTTTTATGTTACAAATTTACTTCAAAATGTTATATGTGTATTAATGACAGAAAGTAATAATGAGTGAAAATATTTGAAAATATTGTAAATATATTCACAATTAATTTGATGAAATATTCTGTTATGAATGGAAGAAATAGAGAAGAAAATCATTCTGTACAATAATTTGTTTTTGCTGATGTATATCAATGGTATGATTTTGGAAATTGTCTAAATAACTATATCATTACTTATTTGGTGTATTTCCAGTGTAGGATTTGACAATTTATATTGCAAGCCTTCAATCTCAGTCTTCAGACCATGTGGTCCATAGATCATCAGGGACACAATGTTAATTAACAGCATACTTGAAATACCTTGCAAACTTACCTGCAAACATCTCAATCTCAACTACTGTAGTATTGGTTAACCCTTTGCATGCTGGGTAATTTGTCGTCTGCTCAAATTTCGTCTGCTGAATTTCTAAAATTAGCATTTTCTTTGATTTTTTTCAAAGAATACTATCAGAATATCAGAATAGCAAACAGTTTGGATCCTGATGAGACGCCACGTTTTGTGGCGTCTCATCTGGATCCAAACTGTTTGCAAAGGCCTTTAAAATTCGGTTCCAGCGCTTAAAGGGTTAAAAAAGACCTATTATTATACACATCATAAACTCAATATTGCAGGTTACAGACCGAGTGACCCAGAGATCATCAAAGACCGCATCAATGTTCTCGAGAACGCGTACGAAGAGTTACGTCAACTGGCAGAGGAGCGCAAGTCTCGCCTGTTGGAGTCTCGCAAGCTGTGGCAGTTCTACTGGGACATGGCGGACGAGGAGGGCTGGATCAGAGAGAAGGAACAGCTCATGTCCACCCCCGACCTTGGCCATGACCTCACCAGCGTACATCTCCTCCTCAACAAACAAAAGGTATTAGGGCTCTCGGGGGCTGTGAAACTTTTTATTCCATTTTTCTGACAGCATTAAGTAAATAACACTTTTTAAAGCCATTTAATGTTTACTTTCGAAATAAAACTGAGAAAAACGACAAAATGATTGGATTAATAAAATAGTGTGAAATACAGTGATGTTTTCTTTCGCTCAAAAGCCACGCCAAATTTTCTACATTAAAGTTTCCACCTTCAACATTAGCCAAGTATTCTCTATGACTTTTTTTACAAGTGGCAAATTGTTATTATTCTTCCATATATTATTTACTAATCGCCATTGCATATGGTATGTTCACTAGTATAACAAATGCATACACACAAGCACAAGTTCAATGTATGGGATATTTAGAAGAGTATGTGGTAATGTTCGTGATTTTCATTAATTTGAAATTATATCATTTGCTTGTGTAGGAGTTTAAATTATTCATTTTAAAAGTTCAGATCAGTCCTGGGTTAGGGTATCTTTATAGGGTAGGGTATTATAGAATTTTTATATCCCTTGAGGGGTTTCCATAATCACAACCCTGTAACATTTACCACCTATTTTCTTCCTGCACAGAATATGGAGGATGAGATGACAGCCAGACACACCCACCTGCAGTCTGTACTTCAAGTCGGCAACGATCTCATTTCGGCGGGAAATTTCGGCGCAGAGAAAATCCAAGAGCGCATTGACGAGATCAACGAGCAGTGGGAAAGCCTCATTGACCTGGCGGCTTTCAGAAAGAAACGCCTCAATGAAGCTGTCGACTTCTATCAGGTATTGGAGCAGAATTGTATTTTCATGCATTGGTGTGATTGTATGGGTAATTAATTTTGTAAAGGTTATGGAAAATATCAAATAAACTATTTTTGTTTGTGTTAAAATTTAAGAATTTAAATTTAATTTAGTGAACTTTAAACAGCAAAATTATATATTTTCAATCTGTAAATTTCTATTCATAAAATATTAGGTGTAACTATCAAATATTTGGGAAGATAAATGGAGATGTTTATTTTCAGTTCTTTGCGGACGCGGACGACATCGACACCTGGATGCACGACACTTTACGTCTGGTGTCTAGCGACGACGTTGGCCGAGATGAGGCTAGCGTTCAGTCACTACTCAAGAAGCACAAAGACGTAACTGACGACTTGAAGAACTACCAGAGTGTGATAGAGGCGCTACACGAACAGGCTGCAAACCTCGGGGAACAGGTACGTGGGACATTACAGGGAGGAGTAGAAATATTTCTCACTGGGTTCTTGGCAGGCTGATACTGTGTTTCATCTAAAGTTCTGTGTTGAAAACTGATACAAATTGTATAAACAATAACAATAATCTTCTGAAATACTTAGCCTTAAAATATTGTCAATGATAAAATGGCCAAACACAATGATAAAAAAAAAGTTCGGAAAGAAGTCTTTCAAATGAGAAAATATATCTAAAACCTAGATATGTTTTGTCTTTAAGCCTAATTGTACTATTTTGCTATCTTTCTGCTCTGAACAGCAATTTACAAGTCTAAAACCTTCTTATTCACTCTGGCACATAACTCTGATTGCACATATCACATGAAATCTTGTTGCCTTCAGGACCGAGAGTCTGAGTCTGTTCAGACAACGCTAGGAAGCATCGACCGCCGCTACCAGGAGCTCTTGGAGCTGGCCAAACTGCGCAAGCAGAGGCTCCTCGACGCTCTCTCACTCTACAAGCTCTTCAACGAGGCCGACAGTGTCGTCACGTGGATTGATGAGAAGGTTTGTTATGATGGTGGTGGTGGAGACTGTATAGAAAGGGGTTGGAAATTATTTTGAAATAAATTGTATGATATAACTGAAATACTTTTGAAAAAAGGGGAAATATCCAACAAACAAAAATGAAGCTTTATTTTGTTGAATTAAATCAATTAAGTCAAAATTATGATTATCACAAGGAACATGATAAAATGGTAAATGTCCTGAATTTTACATTTGATTTGCCAGATATCAAACATCTAAATTTGAAAAGTTTAAATTTTGTGTTTGTTTTTTGGTCAAGTATTTTAAAATGCCTAAGATGTTTATATTGATGGAACAAGAAAACAATCTGTTTTGTACATGAATATGAAACTGTACCATATCTGCCCCGATAGGAGAAGCTTCTCACCACTATGACCATCACGGACGACATTGAAGAGCTGGCCATCATGCGCCACCGTTTCGAGGGTTTCGAGCATGAGATGAACGCAAACGCATCCAAGGTGGGCGTAGTGAACCAGTTGGCACGACAACTTCTACAGGTGGAGCACCCCAACGCTACTGATGTCGTACAGAGACAAAACGACCTCAATACTAGGTATGCAGCTAGTTTTTTTAGCTCATCTATTTTTTGAAAAAAAATTATGAGCTATTGTCATGACCTTGGCGTCGGCGTCGGCGTCCGGTTAAGTTTTGCGTTTAGGTACACTTTTCTCATAAAGTATCAATGCTATTGCATTCAAACTTGGTACACTTACTTACTATCATGAGGGGACTGGGCAGGCAAAGTTAGATAATTCTGGCTTGCATTTTGACAGAATTATGTGCCCTTTTTATACTTAGAAAATTGAAAATTTTGGTTAAGTTTTGTGTTTAGGTCCACTTTTTTCCTAAAGTATCAAAGCTATTGCTTTCATACTTGCAACACTTACTAACTATCGTAAGGGGACTGTGCAGGAAAAGTAAGGTAACTCTGACTGGCATTTTGACGGAATTATGTGCCCTTTTTATACTTAGAAAATTGAAAATTTGGTTAAGTTTTGTGTTTAGGTCCACTTTTTTCCTAAAGTATCAAAGCCATTGCTTTCATACTTGCAACACTTACTAACTATCGTAAGGGGACTGTGCAGGCAAAGTTATGTAACTCTGACTGGCATTTTGACAGAATTATGTGCCCTTTTTATACTTAGAAAATTGAAATTTTGGTTAAGTTTTGTGTTTAGGTCCACTTTTTTCCTAAAGTATCAAAGCCATTGCTTTCATACTTGCAACACTTACTAACTATCGTAAGGGGACTGTGCAGGCAAAGTTATGTAACTCTGACTGGCATTTTGACGGAATTATGGGCCCTTTATACTTGAAAATTTGGTTAAGTTTTGTGTTTTGGTCCACTTTACCCCTAAAGTATCATAGATATTGCTTTCATACTTGGAACACTTACTTACTATCATGAGGGGACTGGGCAGGCAAAGTTTGATAACTCTGGTGTGCATTTTGACACAATTATGTGCCCTTTTTATACTTAAAAAATTGAAAATTTGGTTAAGTTTTGTGTTTAGGTCCATTTTATTCCTTAAGTATCAAAGCT
>VMBQ01005486.1:5716-40698 GCA_007657795.1 Dreissena rostriformis | reverse complement strand
ATTTTGTAAAAAAATTGTAGTGTAAATACAAACTCAAAGTAAAACTTATTTAAACTTACCTGATTCACTTTAAAATAAGACTTTTAATCCACCAGACGTAAGTTGTTAATCACAAATAATCGATTTCAGAAAACGAAAGTAATGTTTACAATTTTAGCAAAAAATGTCAAGGTCGATCCGAAAGTATCCAAACGAAAACTCGTCACGTGACAAAGCGACAATGGCGTAAAAATTGTGAATTTCATGCTGATGAGAGTTATTTTCATCTATTGTAAGATGCATTTGAAATAGTTGAACCTTAAAATATGCCCCGATGCAGTAATTTATATTTATTCACCAATATATGTAGAAATGTATCCAAGAAAATGAACTGTCTTTGATTTATAGCGTGACATAAATATGTTACGACTCTGGTTGACTTTCGATACGGGGTTCGCTTCAGCGTACAGGTCTGTCAAGACTATATAAACTGTTCGCTGAAGTTTCTTTAGCTAATATATACAATGAACAAAGATTTCTTGATACATTGAATATTATGTTGATCTACAAGCGATTATAGAATATTTAAGAAATAATATTTTTCAATCATGGTTTGTTTTCGAATAACCCACAGTAAGGAGTATAGATGCGTAGGAATTAAATCACGAGTGCGAAGCACGAGTGATTTGATAACACGCATATATACTTAGTACAAAAGTCACTATTGAGTGACGTCATTGAATCGTAACAAACATATTACGTCATTTTAATTCATAAATACTTTGCAAATGACGTCACTTTCATTGAGAACAAAAGTTGTAGAAACTAAATGACGTCACGTTTATTGATGCTACTGAAAAGCTGACATGCTATAGATGTTTTCTTAATTACGTTTCCTAACAAATAACATTCTTTGTAGGCGTGGTTATGCCACTTATCACCAAATATATAATTTTTGTTTCATTACATTTATATACATGCTACATTTATTACATTTCTTTTAGAGCGGGTTTTAGCACGTGCATTTTACTGCAATATTTTCTTCGGAACTATTTTCGAAACATTAAGCTCCGCCAATAATTATTGCAGGATAACCTACACTTGATTTCCTTCTTTGTCTATAGAAAACAAGTCGCGTGTAGTGTTAGAATATAACGTTTACATTTATATATAAGTTAACCTCTGAATACATGTCTTCTTATAGCTGGAGAATGTGGTCACACAACAATATCTGTAATATTCACTTGGGCTTTATCATACTTATTGAGCTATAGTAGCTGTCGATGTTACCCGTTGGTAGATGCTAAGAATAATGTTTGTGATACATTTGAAAAAGCAGGTGTCCAGACTTAATCCTGGGTAATCAAAGTAAAAAATCTGATAGTGTATTGTAACCCATAGTGTATTGTAACCCATAGTGTAGGTCACAATATACTAAATACTTTCCTTATATAAATCAATGTAAAAGCGACAACTTTAAGCCAAAATAAAGGCAACATTTTGTGCATACAGACCCCCATAACCATACCTTTTCTGAAAGAGCATTCTTATCTGAATTGAATTAAACAATAAAAAATGTATGTCATGTTCAAACCAAAAATGAACTTTTCACAAATCAAAATGGGCGGTTTTCACAACCTTTTTTTAACGGCTACTCTCCAAAAAAGAGGTTTCCGCCAAACCGTGTTGTTTCCCCTTGTAGTCTCGAATCTTAAACATGACATTGATTTATTAATGCATACCAATGCCTTACCTTATAAGAAGAAAAGTTATTATGAGGAAGAACGCAGCAACAAATGTTTAAACCATAACAGCATATCTTCCATTGATGCACTTTTAATTTTTCAGAGAGTACAGCCCTTCATCCTTCATGAACATTTTATTTAACCCATAATATATCACAACCAATAGTGTATTGTAACCCAAAGCTTATCCTAACCCAAAGCGTATCCTAACCCAAAGCGTATCGTAAATTTCGTAAATTTAAAAATAAAACATTCCTTAACATCTGTTCATCAGTACTTAATTTTAAAAATGACAATGCCGATCTAGTGAAGAAAATTGAGCAAGAACAGAAGGAGAAATCCAGGCAGGAGGCTGAAAAGAAACGAGAGAAAGACAAACTGGATCGAGAGGCTCAGAAAACGAAAGAAAAAGATCGAAAAGAGACTGAAAAGAAGCGAACACAGAAAGGGGAACGAAAGAGATAATGCTACACTGACTTCTTAGTTAGCAAGTTTTGTGGGTGTCGGCTTTGTTGTTTAATGGACGTGTTAGGAAGCTTCATGTATTCAATTTTTTTTTCAAAAGGTTTCAAAAAGGTCTGATCAGTTATGCGATTGTTTTTGCTTAGTTGAGTCGTGTTCTGAGAAAACTGGGCATAATGCATGTGCGTAAAGTGTCGTCCCAGATTAGCCTGCGCAGTCTGCACAGGCTAATCAGGGACGACACTTTCCGCTTTTATGACATTTTTCGTTTAAATGAAGTCTCTTCTTAGCAAAAATCCAATTTAGGCAGAAAGTGTCGTCCCTGATTAGCCTGTGCGGACTGCACAGGCTAATCTGGGACGACACTTTACGCACATGCATTATGCCCAGTTTTCTCAGAACGCAACGCAGTTAATACATTAATAAGTAAGTGGATAAAAGGAGAATAATGGACAATTATAATGTAAGTAAGCAATTACTTAGTACCAGTACTATTATGATGGTGAAGAGTTGTTGCTTTATTTGTGAATTTATTTCTTTCACATTAATTATGTCTAACAAATTAAAGAACTGTTTACTGTTCTAAGTGACACTTATTTTTTTCATTTTGTTGGTAAAATAGATATAGTTTTTTTCTTATCAAGTAAACAAATATTTTCTATGAAAATTGACAGTGTTCATTGTTAATATGCCAATGTAGCATACATATTACGTTACAAAAACATAATTTAAAGTTAATTGGCAGTTTTAGAGATAAAAGTGAATCCCTGAATGTAAAGTATGGAATTTATCATTCAATTTGTAAGTTTGTGTTATATTAGTTTTAATTTTTGTCCATTAGTGTCCAGCAAAAAGGATGAATGCAACCAAACATTTATAACATTACATTAAATGATTGAAATAACGATATGCAATCTTAATTACACTATGTGTTCATGCGCGGAAATTGGTTTATTTTTGGATCGTCAATGATGTTATGATATTGGCTATATTAGCTATGTCAGGCCTCGGAAAATAAAACTTGTAATCTCGAATTTTGCTGTATTATCATCTTATAATATATTTGTCATCATGTGTCAATTGGTAACCTAACTTTTATTTAATTATGCAAAAATTGTAATTTTACCTTAGTATAAATGTATACACAAACGTTGATTGCTGGAATATCCATCTATACTGGACAATACTTACAGCATATCACAGACTATCTGTGCATTACATTTTAGCTTACTTCAACATGAAATGCTTATGGTGAACTTGTGTGATTACCTTTTGTTTCTTCTGCGTAATGACGTGTCACCATTAAAATTTTAACTTACAGTTCACCTTTCTTGTCTGAAATTCTTGAAACTTGGTTAGGAAATTGTCAAAATGATATCTTGACCGAATTCTTTACAGATTTGAAACGGGTCAAAAACAAGGTCAATTAGGAAAAAAGGTTTACACTTATGAAGTAACATTTTTTACCCGATTTTCATGAAACTCTGTCAGAACATTTGCACCAATAACTTTTTAACGACTTTAACACTGGGTAATATTGGTTCAAAAACTATGTTTTCGCCAAAATAAAGAAGAAAAAAGTAATACACAAGATGACATCTACTTCACGATGATGACGGTCGATTGTCATAGGTGTAAACATTTGTCCCAATGATGTCGACCGGGTTCAAACCTGGGTTGTGTGAGGTCAAACACAAGGTCACTTGAGATAAAATTCATATTTATATCATACCGTAGAATGTATGATTGATTAATGTTTATTTCTTACTCGGGATCTTTCGGATGATTTTAGGATATTTCATTATTTATTCCGTACTCTGAATGTTCTCTTACTTATTTCGTAAATGTTATTTCTATTGCTGCGTTCAGCGTTAATTATTAAATATATTCCTTGCCTGGTTTGTTAATGAAATTAATTCAAAACCAACGATCTTGTCTAAGGTTATCCAAAGTTTATTTTCTGCAAATACAATATAAAGAAGTGAAACTCCAGCTGCTGGAGTAGTATTTAAATCTTATTATAAACAATAAGTTGGTCCTTTATTTATGGCAAGTGACCGATTGCCGAAACAGTACAAAACAGCACAATACAGCACAATACAAAACAACATAAACACAAATAAGAATAAAGCTGGGGTCACCGCCTTGGAACGGTCAATGCAACGCATTGGGGGTTTAAACCTGGTTATAGAGCGCTCAACCTCACACTTGGCCCAGCAATATTCATAATACATTTAAGTGTAAATAAAAATTAACGTCATAGCATTGTAACTCAAATTAAACAATAATAAAAGGGAATTAAAACGCATTCAATTTAATTACTATTTAATTACTCAATTGCATTGAAGATACAAGAGTAACAGAGTTACAACTTTTTGACGAACGATCAAATAAAACTATTAACNTTTTTTCCAAGGAGACCGGAAACGGACCTATTTTTTTGGCCTTAGTATTATGTTTTCTTAAGGGATAACATTTATTGCAAAATTATTCTTAAACTTGGTCGGAATATTTTACATAATTTTATAAATATTAATCGTATTCCAATTATGGTACAATGTGGTAAGCGCACTAGGTCCCACCTTGTGCTCTGGACCAATTACGTATAGGTATATCGGCCATGCTATATAGGAAATGTGTGTTTGCTCCAATATTTTATGAGCCGTGTCATGCAAAAATATGTCTTATGCCATATACCATCGGGCTAATCGATCGATCCGCTTTCCGCTGGAAAGTCACGCAAGGTTTCATTAGTGGCCAGTGTAGCTCCTTGCGAGATTGCGGGACTGGAGCTACGCATTTGCTGTAAGACCCATTGTCACACGACGCGACTCGTCTATGTTATGAACGAGTGTGTATATTTCTCCTAACCGTCAATTTCTAATTGAAATTCTTTAACCGAATATAAAACTCCCATTGTGTGCGTTCTTATTTCTGAATTGGCTACTCCAACAAACGGCTTGGTTATTCAAGGAAACGGATCCGCGGTCTAGTGAACACTGATTATACAATGCAGGCGTCACAGGTTTGATCCGCAGATACACCAAGCTAACCCCAAACCCCTTATTCAACTGTGCTGCGACACTCGACATGAGCAATGGACATCTCAGCATAAGGGACATTTACACCATTTTTCATATTGCCTTATCAAGAAAATGCGCAATCAACCTATGCCACTTCAAAATCGCTAGTCCCTTCTAAAATGCATCCAAGGCATTATTCCTAAACTAGGAGTTTATTTGAGGAAGATGGTCACACAGGGAAGCATCCCACTATAATGAATATTGCTATTAATATAACTTAAGAGAACGGTGAGAAACCAATTTTAAGAAAGTTTCAACAACTTAGAATATTTAAGAAATCGCGCCACCCAAAAATATTTTACTTATAATAAATCTTGTGCTGTATGGGTAATTCCAGGGAAAGGTTCATGTGGTTCAGAATTGAACCCTTTAACCGATAGTTTTACTAACATGTCCTTCAACAACTATTTATAGGTCAGGAGTCTTATTAGGCTTTAGAGGTCCCTATTGCCTGAAAATCACAAAAAAACGTGCTTCAGATTAACCAGCGTTTAAATGATAAATAAAACATGAAAATATACGGATAATACTTTAAATACGTTTTAGTTAGCTGTTTTCGCATCCATTATTGCATGTGTGTAATTTATATTCGATGGTCCAATTATCTTAATAATAAATACTGTTCAAACCAAAGATTTAAAAAAGTACATAACACTGTCACATTTCGCCTGGAAACATTAGCTCAGAGTTTAATCCCATCGTCGAGCGCGGCTGAAGTCTTCTTACCATAGACACTGAAACTGAGAACAGTGAACTGCAACATCAGAATAATTCTAAAATATAAACACAATCTTGGATTATTCTCAAAGGTTTTATTCGTGGAATTTTATCTTTTCATTCATACCTCAACTCGTATTCACTTAATCAATCCAAAAACACAGAAACACTAAAAATATGCGAGTCAAATGCACTTTAAGTGAAACACGCTCGAAGTCTATGTTGTGAACAACTCAAACTGAATGACGCATACTAGTAAGTGACGCAATCGCATTTTTTAAACGCGGATACTGCGCGCGCAGTATCTGAATTTAAATTTAGACGGATACGAAAACAACTAGCATGTTTTCCAAGTGTTTTATTATCGTTTTAAAATAACACTGGCTAGTGATGATAAAAGTGATGACGAAAATAAGAGGAATTTTTTGGACAATACGCATAAATGCTACCGGATTAACGTTAAAAATTCGTCGTTAAATATATATGTATAAAACAGTAAGCTAAAATTTAATTTTAATGATTTTATAATGCAGAAGTTGAAACACTATAAATAGATTACACGTTATGCTTTGAGAAGGAAAAGTTTAACGGGTTCAACACGACAACAAAATTAGGTCTTCCTAAATCTCGACGTATCTTCTTAAGGGGACTTGTTCGCAGATTTTAGCATGTTTTGAATTTTGGCATTAAATGCTTTAAATTGATAAATGTAAACATCGGAACTAAAAAGATCCAGTATAAAACATGAATACAATTAAAGAAAGAAAAAAAAGTATCCACATCGGGACTCGAACCACTACCCTTGGAGTAAAAGTCCAGCAATCATCGTAATGTTACAAAATATAACGATAAAAACAGAACTCTCTAAATTATTCAATCGTTTCGCATTTGTAACGCATTATAATATTGAAACATTTAAATCGTCAAAAGATAGATATAATGGATATTTAAGAGCATGGTAAATGTTCAATATTACTCGTAAATATAATAACCTCCACGAAAATGTGCAGATCTGAAACATTTTCTTCAATTTTGTCAATTAACACAAACGTGAACAAGTCCCTTATGCCTCACAGGATAAATTTGTTTGCATTACCACACAAACTATTCTCTGTCTCTGTTCCATGTTTATTGGACATTCTTTATTTAGAACTTGCATGTAAAGCTCTTAGCTTTAAAATCAGTGTCTGTTGTCATGATTTTCATCATTATATTCATCATAGCCGTCGTCATCATGATTGTCACTATAATTGTCATCATGATTCATACAGATCATTCAGACGTGAGCATACTGTTGTCATGTACCAACCGTCGCTTTACATCGAATGGTTATGTTCACATAATGCACTATATGTGCGAATATATTTTCATTATAAAATAAACACGAAATAAGGTTAGACACGCTTCGTTTAACAATCAAAACTTCCTGTACAAACTTGTTATAGCTACAGCAAATTATGATTTACTATGAGTACTCAAGGAGTGTTTACTAGTATTAAACAGTTTAACTTATCTGTCATGTTTTATAAATCTACATAACATGAATATATAATCGAACTTTTGTAATTACATAATCGGATTTGCACCATTCAAGCGTGTGGAAATATCTTTGCTAATTTAAAATTAAAAAAATGTATATCACAATCATATAGTTTTGAGTTGTAAATTTGAATAACATATGAGGCGTAATATGTAAGATGGTTCTTAAAAGCTTAAAAGCACACCGAATAATGCCGAAACCACCAACAATAGATAAGTATACGACTAATACAAAATAATCAGTTGAATTGCTGTTACTATGCGCTAATAATATATGTAAGACAATTTATACAATGCATACAAAACAACACAAATAATAAACAAGATCGTTGCTCGTGTCATCGCCTTGTAACGGTTTATACAAATTATGCGAGGTGTATAGCGGCTTTGTAAGCTGTGAACGTGTTGATCTCTGACAACTGCTGGGTGATACTGAAAAATTAAAACAAGTTTAGTTCGTCATGTTTTTGTATTTATTTAAGTGTCAGCGATTAAATTGATCTATATAAAATTATGAACATATTAAAAATGAGGAGGCACTGCTCTTTATAAAATATATAGCATATATAGTTAGTGCGTATAACAAAAGGAATTACGTCAAATTCGAATTAAGTTGTTCGCGTGCAGACAGCTAGATGTACCTCGACAATCAGACATCGCGGCAAAATGTTGTCCTAGCATTTTGTTAAATTTATTTTTTAAACAATTGTTATAGTCAGAAAAAAATACAAATATATTGTATTGCTAAAAGCCTCCAAATATCGTTGTGTAGGCCTATTTAATATGTTTATATTGTGGATCAATGGATGGACAGATGGATTGATGGATGGATGGATTGATGGATGCATGGATGGATGGACGGATTTATGGTGGATGGAAGGACGGACGGACGGATGTATGGTTGGACTGACGGACGAATGGATGGATGGCCAAATGAGTTAACATTAAACTGTTGTCGTCGTATTAAAAGAAAGTACATTGAGGACATGGTTTTAACTTGATGTCTGTACATTGGCACTTAGTTATGAGGGTGTTTACACAGTCCCATTTTAGCCGAGGCAGTCAAGAGTCAAGGGGCTTGCACTTTATAATTTGTTATTAGCTCTCTGGTGTGTTTGGAAGGCCGCATAAAGCACGTTAAAGCTTATCAATGTTCTGAATTATTAACATTATTTATAGCTGGTTAAGTAACAAATATCAGTTGCGAAAAGAAAACAATGTAACAACTAACGTCGCCTGTCAGCATGGCTATGATAGTGTACCGCCACGTGTTTTCCTGACTTACGTTCTTAAGTTGTTCTTGTAAGCGTTGAATTTGTTGATCTCGGTCGGCAAGTTGTCTATCAACTTCTAAATGGTTGCTCTGAAACTAAAATCAAAGTTCAGTTATAGTCTCTGTATGCACCAGTAAAAAAGCACATATATACAAGTTCCTTTTATGCTTTGGACTCAACGAAAAATAGAAAAATGTTCATTATATATTTCAGCAAAAAAAACTTGCCGTGCGTTTTAATGGTCGATCTGGTCGTCTGTTTTTATTCTTCGACGCTTTAGTAGTAACAATTTAAAAAAAAACAGGGGCAAGTTAAACAGCAATTCAAAAATGCCATTTTCACATTTCTTAGATCTTTCAGGCATCGACATTCAGTATCGAATAAGTGTAAGAAATTATTCTACGGACTTCGGAGAAATTTAAATCACCAAAAGTTGGCATAAAGTATGTTGGCTAGGTTATATAAAGGTGTCCAAAATAACCTATAATGATAAAACTTTCATTGATTATGCGTTTCCTCAAACGATTTTTAAATATGCTGTTTATGTGTGTTTTTTTCTTTATTGTCGGTCCAGGAACTTAAACCGTGGTAGGTGCCATGTCTTCTTTCAGCATGGCTACGACCCTGTATTGCCATGTTTTTTCCTGACTTACATTATTGAGTTGTTCTTGTAAGCGTTGAATTCGTTGATCTCGGTCGGCAAGTTGTCTATCAACTTCTAACTGGTTGCTCTAAACTAAAATCAAAGTTCAGTTATAGCTGCTGTATACAGAAATAAAAGAGACACATATATACAAGTTCCTTTTATGCTATGGGCTTATTGAGGCTGTAATCAAGTTTTTGATTTCGGTGTACTTCAATTGATTCCAGAAACCTTTAATGTGTGAACATATTTAGAACGAAATCTATACAATCTTTATAAAATTACAGTTCTTATAATTATTATTTTCAGATTAAGTATTCGACGAACATGGTCTTAACGTTATATCGGAAATGGGAACGTTTTAAAAGGGCTTGTTAACAAATGGGCAAAATTAAAAAACAAAAAACACTGCACACTAAATGAGCGATAACGGTACTAACGATTGAAGAATTCGAATTGTTAATGAATTTTTCGTAAAATTAATAACGTTTAAGATAGCATTTTAATCCAAAGAACCCCGATCTTACTTCCGATGAGAGCTTTTTTGTTTCTTAAATGTTGTTATTATACTAAACTTTTTAGTTGTAATATTTAAATCTATCACTAAAGGGTATTCATGTCAAACTTCAATAAATTTCAAAATATGTTAACAAGCTTCAGAAAAAGATATTGCACCGATAACAAAGTGTGACTTAATGATGTGTATGCCCCCGAAGGTGGGCATATAGTGATCGCACTGTCCGTCTGTCCGTCACACTTTTTTGAAAAATGCTCATAACTTATATGTCGCTTCAGATGTAACCTTAATATTTGGTATGCGTGTGTTTATGGACAAGGCCTTTCCATACGCACACAAATTTTGACCCCTTTGACCTTGACCTTGAACTTAGGGTCCGCGTTTAGGTTTCTAAATCTGCGTTTAGGTTTTGAACAATGCTTATAAGTTATAACTTCTTTGTCGCTTCAGATGTAACCTTAATATTTGGTATGCATGTGTATATGGACAAGGCCTTACCATACGCACACACATTTTGACCCCTTTGACCTTGACCTTGAACTTAGGGTCCGCGTTAAGGTTTCCAAATCTGCGATTAGGTTTCGAAAAATGCTCATAACTTCTATGTCGCTTTAGATGTAACCTTCATATTTGGTATGCATGTGTATATGGACAAGGCCTTTCCATACGCACACAAATTTTTACCCGTTTGACCTTGACCTTGAACTAAGGATCCGTGTTAAGGTTTCGAAATCTGCGTTTAGGTTTTGAAAAATGCTCATAACTTCTATGTCGCTTCAGATGTAACCTTCATATTTGGTATGCATGTGTATATGGACAAGGCCTTCCCATACGCACACACATTTTTACCCCGTTTCACCTTGACCCTGAACTTAGGGTCCGCGTTAAGGTTTTGAAATCTGCGTTTAGGTTTCGAAAAATGCTCATAACTTCTATGTCGCTTCAGATGTAACCTTCATATTTGGTATGCATGTGTATATGGACAAGGCCTTTCCATACGCACACAAATTTTTACCCCTTTCACCTTGACCTTAGGGTCCGCGTTTAGGTTTCGAAATCTGCGTTTACATTTCGAAAAATGCTCATAACTTCTATGTCGCTTCAGATGTAACCTTCATATTTGGTATGCATGTGTATATGGACAAATACGCACACACATTTTTACCCCGTTTCACCTTGACCTTGAACTTAGGGTCCACGTTTTGGTTTTGAAATCTGCGTTTAGGTTTCGAAAAATGCTCATAACTTCTATGTCGCTTCAGATGTAACCTTCATATTTACCAAACTTGATCACATGTTTTCTATAGATAATTTCTAAAGCTCAGTAACAGATCTAACAGTTTATGCACGATTGATAAAGAAATGCATTTACAGTCTCCGCTTATGTTTCGCATAAACGTAAGCATTGGGGCGCTATTATATAGAGGATATTTGTTCATGTCAGTGTAAGATCGTTTGTTATTTCACGAGTGATCATAGAAAATATATTTTCACGAGTGGCGCAGCCACGAGTGAAAATATTATGTTTCTATGGTCACGAGTGAAATAACAAACGATCATACACTGACATGAACACATTTTCTGTTTCTTTTATGCCACTTTTACAAGAAAATAATTAACAGCTTTTTCTCTTTCGCTGAAAAGTTACCCTTTCTCCCGTGGCGTACCTCAATACATTAAAATGACGTCATTTTGTTGACGAAATGACGTCATTATTCCAGCGAAATTTTTCAGTTAAGCTCTTTTACAATGTAATTAAAGGGGTAAAAAAAAAACATAAAATAAAAAGAAAAAGTGTTGGATTCGGTGGAATATCGATTTTATTTCACTCGTGATCAAAGACAAAATATTAAAAAGGGGAGTACATATTGATATTATAATCTAAAAAAAGAAAAGGTTATTCCGAAAAATTGTTATTTTAACCGGCGAAAATAACAATTTGTTTATTTTCACTGCTGTTATTTCATTGCAGAAATGTCATATTTTATCATTAGGTATAAAATAAATTGATGTTCGGCGATTCAATTGATTTATTTATAAACTATGGTAAAGATTTTATTTGAATAAATGTTTTGAAATTTGGATGAAAATTGGGCATTAAATATATCAGTCTTTTACGAATAAAAATGCTGAAGAAGCTTGAAATGGAAAAGGCGATCACAAAAGCTCACGATCGGTAAGGTGAGCTTAAAGCATAGGACGGTATATTGATAATGTGTACGACCTTACCTATGTAGTCAGTGCGCAATTGCCACGTATCTGTAAACTCATTTCTCCTTACCAACACATCATTACATATGCAAAGTTTGATATCATTTACAAGTTGTAATTTCCAATCTTAAAGAGCCCCTAAACCACCACCGCGTACGTGAAGTTTCTCATTAGTTTCACCAAATTTAAGGCGTTTAGACCAGAAAAGCCCTTATCAAATCGAACATATTAAGACGTTTTAAGACGTAACATTTATTTAGTCAATGATTCTAGACTTTGTTGTATTTTCCGTGAGGAAGATTTAAGTTTAACGTCTTATGTGATCATTAAAGTGACGTCCTCAATAGTATTGCATCATGACTAAATACATCTAATAATTTGACAAACTCTTATCGTCTTATAAGATTAATATTTCATCGTAAAGCGTCCGGATTAGGACAAATTCATCAGAAGTTTTCTGGTCTCAACTTATCACATTACGTAAAACTAACGAGCACTTCTCGTGATCAGTAGCGGTTTAGGGTCATGTATTACCCTTCGAGTGAGCTCTTCTATATTTTGTCCGGTAAGCTTGCTAACACTAGCATCTCGTCTCATGAAAGTGCCTTGTGGAGTATGATACAGTTCGAGCATTTTGTTTATCTGACTTCCATCGACCACTAATTTGATAACTACTGTTCGTTTTCCACCAGTCACTGATGAACAATAACAACAAGAGCAAACGCAATAAGAATACAAAGTAATAATTAATATTATATTATTTTTAATATTTGTATTTAAAACATGATCAGATGATGATGATGAAGATGATAATGTAGATTATGATCATGGTGATTATAATGACGATGATATGTTGTGTTTTTGTTTATTATAACAATTAACACGCATTAATGAGTTATAAAACACAATACATACTTTAACACCACCCAACAAATTAGGAAAAAAACACCTAATAAAACAACATTACAATGCAAAAAAAAATAAAACGTCTACTTACCCAAAAGTTTACCGTGTTTATCATGCACTGGTACGAACGTTATATGGTAGTCGCGGGTGTGTACAGCTGGACTTATGTCTCTGAAAGCCTCATCGATTTGCTGACGCCCTCGATCTTCCTCGTTAGGGGTCATTTTATGACCAACAACCACACCTAAATGTATCAAAGCACTGCTGATAAATAAGGAAAATAATTTGTATGGGGAAAGCAACAAAACCAGAAGCACGGAGACTGCCAACAATCCTTGAGCAGAAACGACAAACAGGTTGCAACTGTATATCTGCAGTGCCATACATATTAAATACGTGTTCGCCATTGTAGACCTACGTTTGCAACATGCATATATTTGTATATGTTTTTTCTCTACCATATATGGCATCTTTTAATATTTGAATTTGTGCATTGGGCAAGTGTAGCAGTGCCGATCATAACTAAACACATTGGACCGCAAATGAAGATGTCATTTACTATTTAAAGAATAGTACCATGGTTGTCGACGCCTATCATTAGTTTCCCGTTCTGCTGGCCGTTGATAAAGGCAGACATGTACTTGGCGACGTTTTTTCGAAAATCATTATCGATAAAACCACGCCCCAACTTAAATTCAGTGGTTCTATCTTCAGTACCAATGTAATCATCGATTCTGTAAAAAAAAGTTTCATGTTTTCTATATAAACTCTTAATGTGGCTTTGACCCGAATCTAATTCCTATGAAAACAGACGTCCATGTAAAGGCTTATTATGTTGTTGAGAACTAAATTCCACTAAGTTAGCAGTAGTATGTTCATAAAAGAAAAAGGCTAATTACGACTTGTGACCTTGATGGCAGTAAGGTGTTATCTCCAGATTTAGTTCAAATGAGTAACATGTCGTTCCACCAAGAGTTATATTAGCATCTTTATTGAAAAAAGTCATTCGATCTGTGACGAAGTATCATTTCAAATAAAATGTTGAAAATATAAAGTTGAGTTGCAAAAACAAGTCATCTGGATATTACCCTTAATTATACTCATAATCATATATAAACAATATACGTTAACAAAACTTAACACAGAGGCTTGTAAACAATGTGTTATCGTATTTCTTTCGTTTTTTTAAAGCTTATATTGCATAAAAAGGAGCTTATATAACATACGTGAAGTAATCCTTAACTTCCGAACTTGGTATGAAATGAGCCATTTTCGTACAAGGAGGCGGACCTAAAATCATATAATTGGTTGCCGATGGTATGACCTAGATCATGAAATAAAACATGAACTTGAAACTTTAGTGCAGTACCAAATCAACTGAACATTGTGATAGGGACATTTGCAGATATAAAACGGGGATTGTTGCACGTGATTCTTAAATTATGGCAGCAGTCATTTACATCGAAGTCGACAAAATATAACATAATTCATTTTAAATTTGCATTAGTTCTTTTGAATGTTAGTAACATTGATTTAACTTACCGGTAATCTATTTTCTCTTTTGCGTTTTAATGGGAGGGGGGGGAGGTAGATCGGTCAGATGAGGCGTCGAACTTCACACTTAGCCCAGAATTAATAATAATTAATGACCTAGACGTGTAAATAAAAAATTAACATCATATTATATACATTCAAATAAAAAAGCAATAAAGGAGAATGCTAATTTGATTTAACACCGAGTCAGAAAACAATTTTCTAGGATACGATGACATGAAGAACTGATCCTAGATCATCGTAATGCATCCAATGAAAAAAAACGTAATGCAGGGTGTTAAAATCCCAATTACAAAGTTCAAATAATATACAAATACTTATATGCACATACCATTCTATTACTTCAAATGCATCGTTATTGTTTTATTAAAGCCCCATTACTTCTCAAAATCAACGAACATTTCGTACAATATTTCGTAAAATAAAGTTAAACAACTAAATATCGGTGTTCCTTATGGCAATTGCCGAAATTTCAGCGCCAGATGTGGTCCGGTAACATAGATGTTTGTAGATACAACATGCTCGTTTTTATTTGTTTTGGGCATATTTAATTCCATTTAAATTTCCCGCAACGATATCTACTCATACGACACATGAACACTAAAATGGTACCATTTTAGTGTTCGTGTGTCGTATGAATATATATATATGCGGGAAATTAAAATGGAATTGTATCACAAATAAATAAAAACGAGCATTTTGTATCTACAAAAATCAATGTTACCAGAGCACATCTAACGTTGAAATTTTGACTATTGCTATAAGGAACACTGATTATTTAAATGTTAACTTTATTTTACAAAATATATAACGAAATTGTTGTTGATTTTTAGCGTTATAGAGGCTTTAACAAAAATGTCGACTAAGATTCAAATTGTATACATTTTCATTAGCAATATTTCAATCATACACACTGTCTTCATCATCCTTTTTGTTAGGCTGTTTTAAGGTGTTTGTTTCCACAAATCAGACTGACCCTTATTTTTGCACATTCTCTTTTGGTATTTTCCGATTCAGTTTTCGTTAAGTTTTTGCTACATTCGAACATAATAAATTATAGTCAAACATTAACTTTATAAATAAAGAAAGATGTGTTACAAAGATACTTTGAAGATTTCAGTCATTGAGCACCCTTGTTTTTTAAGTGGGGAATAACTAGAGTAAAGTAAAACAAAACTAAAGAAGAACAGGTTTGGCCGACCAAGTTACGCTATCTTTGGGAGATTGTAATGGAAAAAAACACATTACTTGTGGGCTTGTTTTTTCAGAACATATTTTTAGCTGCAGCTTCAAAACATTGTGCAGTAATAAAGTAACAAAAGGTTACGTAAGGTAAAATATAAATTAGACCTTATGGAAATACAATTTGATGTTGCAGTTAATAAAACAGGTATAAAATCTATGTTTCAGGTAAATATCTTATGTGGTTATATCTTTAAGTGCGCGTATTGTGATATATTATTGAAAATGTGTAAGATACTACAGAGCTTAAGGTCGTTATGACAAAAATCACGCTATGAATTTACCGTTCCAAGGGTTTTTAACTGACTTGCATTCATTATTGTAATAATTGTAATGATGTCGTGTTAAATAGTTTTTTTCGTGCGTATAGCCATGTATTGAATAGAAAATTGGTTGCATGTTGAGTGGGAATGAAAATAGTCTTTCAGAATGTGATTTTGTGCATAGATTTCACACACTGAGAACTAACATTTTGCATAGTTTACCATTCATTCACGAGTGATATTTTTCCCTACAACAATTATAAACATACCATTCATTTAATTTAAACCTTATATTTGTTTAGCGTATGCTTGCAGGGTCCTTTGACTGAGCGTTGTATGTCCGAATAATATGCTAACAAGGCAAACACAAGCCTCAACCATGATATTGACGTACATTAAAAATATATGCATGCTCATATGAGTCGTGTTCTGAGAAAACTGGGCATAATGCTTGTGCGTATATTGTCATCCAAGATTAGCCTGTGCAGTCCGCACAGGCTAATCAGGGACGACAATTTCCGCTTTTATGGAATTTTTCGTTTAAATGATGTCTCTTCTTAGCGAAATTCCAGTTTAGGCGGAAAGTGTCGTCCCGGGATGACACTTTACGCACATGCATTTTTCCCGGTTTTCTCAAAACGCGACACATATAACAGTTGATTTTAACAATATGTCAACGAGTTTACAAACAACTGCTGCTTATGTATTGTGGTCACCAATAACAGCGTCGGTAAACAAATCTTGCCGATAACATATACTTTTGGCATTGTGCTTGCTAAAACAAACATGAAACGTGTATGGCTTCATTGAGGCGTTGTTTTTGCAATGCCCATGTTGGAATGCATGTATGCACACCATGATCATATTTCAAAGTAATACATACAATACATCTCCAAGTTTATCGATGTTCTGTCATTTGTTTAAACCACGACGTGATGACATTTGAAAAGGTAACAGATAATACTTAACGCCCCTGTAATATCGAATTCAAGCAGTATGCCTTCTTTGAATTTGAAAGTAAAACTAACTACACAGAAAACGTATTTTATTTATGGTTTGTTGTTCGTAACAACAAATATTCACAGTCAGAATAAAAACACACGGAAATAAAGTTGAACTATAGCTGCATCAGCAGGAAAGGAATCTTTCACAGCACGTGGTACTTTAATAATTTGAAGTGATGAATTTACTTACACAAGGCAAAACACTAGCGCAAACACAAACAAGCAACTTAATGAGTAAACTATTATTACATAATTCCCAACACGACCATGTATTGAACTGTCTCGTCACATATTCCAACGTTTGGTTAAATTAACCTTCATACACCGCCGACCCAGTTAAGTATACCTTACAATTTAATAATGGCTAATTGTAAATACTTCGTATCGCTTGAAATTGAATCCAATGCAGACAAACTAAGACACACTCAATTATTGTTCATATGCCATTAGTGTATCTTTGAACGTAAAAAGAATTAAGGTATACATGCATTCAAATATATCTCGGTACTACCAATTTTCGGTCACGTAACATTAAATGACACTTTTTTGAACATTTTAATAAAACAACGCAATAACCGCATATATATAATAGAACGCTATGGGTTTAAACTATTTAAATATAAAAATATGTATTTTAAGCGCAGGCATTTTATATTGTGCATGAAAGTGGCTGCTTTAAAAAGGTCGAGCTTATTTGTGTCGTGTTCTGAGAAAACTGGGCATAATGCTTGTGCGTAAATTGTCATCCCAGATTAGCCTGTGCAGTTCGCACAGGCTTATCAGGGACAACGATTTCCGCTTTTATGGAATTTTTCGTTTTAATGGTGTCTCTTCTTAGCGAAAATCCAGTTTAGGCGGAAAGGGTCATCCCGGATGAGGCTGTGCGGACTGCACAGGCTAATCTGGGATGACACTTTACGCGCATGAATTTTGCCCAGTTTTCTCAGAACGCGACACATTTCTCATCCAATCTATTGTAGAACACCTTCAGTTAGTAAGAAGATTGTTTAATAAATTAATTTATAAACTGGTTTTGTAATTTAACTATTTTATGACTCACCAGTGTAAATATACATTACATTAGACATCCGTATTAAAAGTGGCGTGTAAATCGTCACATGTTTTTAACAAACGTGTTGTCAAGAATGCTCCGAAATTGTAACAATGTAGAAAATATGCATTTAATTCCTGTAAATTACGGCATAGGTTCGCAAGAGAGACGTTAAATGCATGTGTGTAAAGTGTCGTCCCAGTCCGCACACGCTGATCAGGGATTACACTTTCCGCCTAGAATAGATTTTCGTTTAAAAGTGACTTCTTTTAAACGAAAATTCCATAAAGCGGTAAAAAAATCCCTGATTAGCCTGTGCGGACAGCACAGGTTAATCATTGACGACCTTTTAAGCACATGAATTTAGCCCCGTTTTCACAGAGCGCGGCTCAATTATTCTCACTAAATGTTCTATTCTGTAAGGATAGCTATATGCAAAACAATAATATCGAAAAGAATAATTGCTCGTTATTTTACTTTTATTGTCGTGAAATATCGATAATTCAAATAATACAACGATTGTTGAACATTTACAATGCAAATGTAAAGCACATTTGTAAGTAAAGTAAACATCCCAGACTGAGAAAAAAATACAGAAAAATATAACATAAATTATTAATGACAAAACATTAAAACAATACCATGATTGTAAATACAATAATAAATTCAATCACCCTCGCAACAATTTAAACATAAAATAGCAATACATTTATATATTTATAAATATTGTTCAAAGACTAGTTTTCGACGGTTATGGCAAAAAGAGACCTCTTCCATGGAAAATGTCGCCACAAACGTAATATGACTATGAATATTATGACAACTACAACTTATAACAATGACCTGGCGATGAATTCACGCTGGTTTTCTGGCTTGTGAGGATTCTCAAAAGCAACGTCCTACAGTCGGTGGGATAAACATATATTTCTCCATCTTGTCCAAAAAACGCAATTTTACCCGATGATACATGTTAAGTCAGATAATCCCATCCCTAACGTATTCGCTCCCAGCTTTCAGACTTTCATGTGAGATATGAACGAAATAGCGCAAGTTAGTGAACGTTTAGCGAATACATGTACATTGAAAATTTATGTTGTGATTTCTACATAACAACGCACACGTTTGAACATGTATGGTATTGTTCATATGAAATAACGCACACGTTTAAACTTGTCTGTGATAATTCACATGAAATAGCGCATACTTTTGAACGTGTGTTTGATGGTTCCTGTGAAATAGCGCCCACGTTTAAACGTGTGAGTGATGTTTCCTATGAAATACCACACACTTTTGAACGTGTGTGTGATGGTTCCTGTTAAATAGCGCACACTTGTACACGTTTATTTGATGGTTCCTATGAAATAGCGCACACTTTTGAACGTTTATGTTGTGCTTCCATCATCACACGCAGTTTTTGAACCTCCTCCATCGTCCTTAGAGCTGTCTACAAAGAAATCAGAAATATTTCAAGTCAGTCATTTAACAAATACCTATAACAAGCTTTTATCATCATAACTGATATTATATACTCCTTAGCGCCAAAAACACACCTGGCAACTTGATAAGCAATTGTTTCTTATTTAAACAGCATACCACGTTCGTTAACAGACACGGAGCGAATACAAAGTTTGATTTTTTTAAATACATTCGTGACAGAACAAACTATTGTATAACAAAATTTTATCCCCCGCAAAAGTCGGAGGTACATTGTATATACAATTGGCGTTGTTCGTCCGTCGCCATTCCGCCTGTCACAACATTTTGAAATTGTCAGGGGATATTAATACAGCGAATTTGCTTGTTTTTGTTTTTTAATGCTGTTATGTGAACAAACTAGCCTAAACCGTGTAAACGAAATAATGTTAAAACTAATACTTAGAATGGAAATGTTCAGTTTGAGTCAAACACTGATCATTTGAGCCTCGTTATGAGAAAACTGGGCTTAATGCATGTGCGTATACTAGTAGTGTCATCCCAGATAAGTATCTCGACACAGGCTAATAAGGGACGACATTTTTCGCCTCAACTGGATTTTCGCTAAGAAGAGACTTCATGTAGACAAAAAAACAATAAAAGCGGAAAGTGCCG
Organism: Dreissena rostriformis; assembly: GCA_007657795.1. Taxonomy (NCBI): domain Eukaryota; kingdom Metazoa; phylum Mollusca; class Bivalvia; order Myida; family Dreissenidae; genus Dreissena; species Dreissena rostriformis. The sequence continues at coordinate 20,420 of VMBQ01005486.1, read as the reverse complement.
TCCCTGATAAGCCTGTGTGGACTGCTTAGGCTAATCTGGGACGACACTGTACGCAAATGCATTAAGACCGGTTTTCCCGAGAACGAGGCTCATTGTACCTCTGCAGTGCCATTGATATCGTTCTGGTGCTCTCGTTGAAGTCTCAGCCTATTGAGCTCCTCTTCCAACTGTCTGTTCTTCGATTCCAAACTGCGATTGAGCTTATCTTTCTCCTCTAGCTTTTGCTCGAGTTGTCTTTCCTTAGCATTGCCTTGTTGATGTAGATTTGTTAAGTCATTTTTCAGTCGGGCATTCTCTACTTGGAATTTCTGGGGATCCAACATAGCATTTAGGTAAAAATAATGTTTAACACAATAAGAGGAGTGCTTTTTTTAGATTTTTCGTTCAACAACAATTATACGCTATCATTCAAATTGAACAAATGTCAGATCAAACGAACATTATTGTTTCGAAAACACACATACACACAAATCCATCAGCTAACATAGCCAACATTGAGAAATCTTATTATCGAGTGGACAAAGGTTGCATTGTACCCTTTCTAGGAATTGGTATATTTCGTGGACAAAGGTTGCAAGTTACACTTTCTAGGAATTGGTATATTTCTTGGACAAAGTTTTTGTGTTACCCTTTCTAGGAATTGGTATATTTCGTGGACAAAGGTTGCGTGTTACCCTTTCTAGGAATTGGTATATTTCGTGGACAAAGGTTGCGTGTTACCCTTTCTAGGAATTGGTATATTTCGTGGACAAAGGTTTCGTGTTACCCTTTCTAGGAATTGGTATATTTCGTGGACAAAGGTTTCGTGTTACCCTTTCTAGGAATTGGTATATTTCGTGGACAAAGGTTTCGTGTTACCCTTTCTAGGAATTGGTATATTTCGTGGACAAAGGTTTCGTGTTACCCTTTCTAGGAATTGGTATATTTCGTGGACAAAGGTTTCGTGTTACCCTTTCTAGGAATTGGTATATTTCGTGGACAAAGGTTTCGTGTTACCCTTTCTAGGAATTGGTATATTTTGTGGACAAAGGTTTCGTGTTACCCTTTCTAGGAATTGGTATATTTCGTGGACAAAGGTTTCGTGTTACCCTTTCTAGGAATTGGTATATTTTGTGGACAAAGGTTGAGTGTTACCCTTTCTAGGAATTGATATATTTCGTGGACAAAGGTTGCGTGTTACCCTTTCTACGAATTGGTATTTTTCGTGGACAAAGGTTGCGTGTTTCCCCTTTTACGAATTGGTATATTTCGTGGACAAAAAGGTTGCGTGTTACCCTTTCAAGGAATTGGTATATTTCGTGGACAAAGGTTGCGTGTTACCCTTTCTACAAATTGGTATATTTCGTGTGACCCTAGTTCTTGGACGCCCCCGTCTCGCCTCATGAACGTTCCCTGGTTGGTTTGGTACAGCTTCCCATCCTGGTTGATGTGTGCTCCTTGCACTAATATGCAGATGACTGTTTTTCTACCATGTTTATCATCTGAGAGATATACAAGGAAAGGAGGAGTTTAATTTTTACTTCTTAAAATATACATTTTCCAGAGACAAAAACGCGTGTTGAATATTCTGCAATATCAGTTGTAACGCGGATCTCAGCAATTTTTGAGAAAAACAAGCATCTAATCCCCCGGTACAAACAAAGGTGACCCATTTTAAAAACCAATGTCTAAGCATCTATTCTCGCGATTTTATTCATACGCATCTATTCTTGTGATTTACATCATATGCATCTATAATCGCGATGTAATTTATATGCATATTTCACGATATTACATTCTTAAGCATATATACTGGAGAAATAATTCTTCCGCGTCTATATCCGCGATGTAAGTAATACCTACCGGTATCTATTCTTGTGATTCAATTCATACGCATGAATATAAAGCCCCAACAATATCATGAATAAGCTTAAGTTTTTCGTGGAGCAAAACAATGAAATGAGGAATACACTTATTCTTACCAATAACCAAGCCCGCGTTGTTGACCACAGGTATAAAGGCCACTCTGTAGTCATTTGGGTACACGGCAGGTTTGATGTCTTTGATGGCTTCGTCTATCTGCTGCTTTAATCGGTCTTCTTGACCTTGGGTTATCCCGTATCCCACCACAGAACCTAATTGGAAATGGAAATTATAACAATTGAGCCTCGCTCTGTGAACAGGTTAGGTGGAAAGTGTCGTTCCTGATAAGCCGGTACTGGACTGCACAGGCTTATCTGGGACGACACTTTGCGCACATGCATTAAACCCCCTTTTCACAGAACGAGGCTCAATTATATTCAGTTAGTGTCGTCCCAATTTGAAGTTAGAATGAGAAAACGGCAATAAACTGTACTTCCGATGAAATAATTATTTGCTAGGGTTTGATGCCATACATGTGGCCTATTAGATGAGCTTCAAGTGAATAAAATTTAGCAGATAGATGACACGAGCTGAGGAAAATTTTCAATATTCCACGCTGTATATACATGTATTCCACTATCCCAATATTTCCATATCTTACTCTACCTTTCTTTCGAAAATTACCAAAATATAGAACAAATAATAAGAAGAAAACGTGACATGACGTTACAATAATAAGTTCATTTTACTACAAGTGTTTACTTAATCTTGAGGGTGAAAAATAAAACAAACGAAAACTAATCATCTTCATCATTTTTTTCATTTTACATCCAATATAGTTTTTTATTTACAATAAATGACCAACTGCTTTAATGAATACAACAGACTGGTATTTCTTCAATGCAAACGTGCTGAAGGGGTAAGATCAAACCCTCGACGTACCGTCATCGTCGACGCCTATCAGGAGTTTCCCATTCTGCTGACTGTTAATGAACGCTGACGTGTATTTAGCGACGTTCTTTCGAAAATCGTGATCGATGAACCCAGGACCTCTCTTGAACTCTGTGCTTCTGTCCTCGGACCCAATGTTTTCCCGAATACTGGGGTTAAAACAATGTTTATAAAACATGAATGCCTTTTTTTTGAAAAGGGGGATACACAGTTTGAATATGCATAATATAGCAATGGAAGAAATAAAAGCTGATGTAAGTTCTAGAAGCATACAGTAGCATTGAAAAGTTGAATAAAAGTAAGTCAAATAATAATATGATAAGCATTATTAGATCAAATGTGCTTTTTGACATAATATGAACCGGTTGAATGTTTTATATGATCCAATTCTTTGGTGATCTTTCTTTTGTCCCTGTTCTTAAATAAAAAGGCACTTTATCAAAAGATCCAAATGTGATACGATAAATGATTACCATAAACATGTTAATCAAGTAAAGTGTCAAGATAAAGCCAAACAAAATAGAAAATGTTTAGAACTTACTTATCGATTACTATCGATTAATATGCAGATTAAAAACTAATATATGTGGCCTGTTCTGAGAAAACTGGGCAAAATGCTTGCGCGTAAAGTGTCATCCCAGATTAGCCTGTGCAATCTGCACAGGCTAATCCGGGACGACACTTTCCACCTAAACTGGATTTTCGCTAAGAAGAGACATCATTTAAACAAAAAATTCCATAAAAGCGGAAATTGTTGTCCCTGATTAGCCTGTGCGGACTGCACAGGCTAATCTGGGATGACGCTTTACGTACAAGCATTTTGTCCAGTTTTCTCAGAACACGCCACATATGGTTTCCACTTACAAGAAAGCATCTGGAAGTGTGAAGAAATCAGCAGCAATTGATTGGTTTTGCATTTGTGGTATGTGTGTATACACACATTAGTAACCAAGCGTTGCACTCTGAAATATAAACACTAACATATGTGTGTCTATTCTACAACAGGAAACAATTTACAGCCTGTTAATAAGTTGCTGCAAATTTATTTTAACAAAGACTGTATTCAAAACATTTTACTAAATACGCGGTAAGAATGCTAATCTATATATAAATTGTGTTCTAAATTGTTTTGTTTGATTTCATGGTTCATTAAATCTTGACCCCATATCAAATACTTAAATTATTAGAAAATACATTAAGCAATCAATAATAAGAGGAGTAATAAATAATTTCCTTCGTATGCTTTATTAACAAGACTGTCAATAGCAGTCACTATACGTATAAGATGACAATTGTCCCCTGATGTTGTCTTTCTTTCAATTTAAAAACATGAAAAAAAAAACTAATATTTTCCATGAACGATTTGTTCCCAATCAATCACAATCACCTGAACTATCTATAGTTTCGAACATTTAAATCAATCACGATGATTAAAATCCCAAGTTCACACCAAATGTACCTTCACCCGATGTCCATTAGAATTTTGTGAAGTACCTCATCGAAGTCGAACGTAAACAAGTTGCCAATGTAAACAATCCTACTTTCGTTTTCACGTACCTTAAAGCGTACACCGCAGTGATGATCGGATAGGTTAAGAAACACTCGACACAGTTAAAGCGTGTGAAATTAAATATATCCCATTTAGACGCGACTTTATCGGAGGTTCGTGAGATTTTCCGAAAAATATGTATGTCCCTACNCGCACATGGTGAACCGCATAGATTTTCTAGGTTAATTGGCCATTATAAGGTGAAAGGCTGAAGGGGCCATTTGTACAAGCGGAGGCAAATCAAACAAGCACAAATGTTACAACCCATTGCACGGACTTATAATGTACATTTTATGAATAAATAATACGTATGTAGTTATATTGCTCTGTGTGTCTATACATTTTCATCGTCTTTAATGATAGGTTACTACCGATATTTCTTATATTAGACAAATAATATGATTATATCTACCGGTTATCATGACAAGCTTTGATTATTATAGAATTTATAGTTTACATCAATATATCTACTTCATGTGTTGCACAGGTGGCCCTATCATTCAGGATGAGTGCACAAGCCGCGTGCACCAGCATGGTAACCTACATCCGGGCGACGTCTTCTGCTCGGGGGCAGGAAGTTTGCCCTTCGTCGCCATCATGCACGCCGTCTCGTGCAAGTGGAGTCAGGGACCGGAAATAGCGAAGGCTAATCTCGCATCTGCTGTAACCGGTGCGTTTGAGGAGGCGTCTGCAAGGGGAATCTCGTCTGTTGCAGTGCCGGCTCTTGGGACCGGAGCTTACAAAGTTCCGGTACAGGTATCGGCGGAAGTAACGGTAAAGTCAATTGAGGCGTTTCTCACTCGCGAGCCACACGGCGTCGTGAGAGAGATATACCTGTGTGACGTTACACCGGACACCGCCCAATATTTTATTGCCGCGCTACACACAGAGTATAAAGAGGAGGGCATTTTAACTTTCGAAACTGCCAGTGCCCCTCTTCCGTCACAGCTTCAGCAAAATGCAAGAGGACCACCGACTTTGTTTCTGATGTAAACTGTAAAATGACAGCACTAAGTTTGTTCAGTTGCAATGAAGCTAACAATATATGGTGTACTAAAAAGCTACAAGGATTTTGGTTATTATACATTATGTGATCCGTTTTAGTAAACACTTGACGATATTGACTAGAAAATAGTGGTTATAAATAACAACTTAACAGTGTGCATTCATTAAACTTTCTGTTTACTTTATCGATCACTTTCTCCAAATAAGAAGCAGTATATTATTGTATAATAATATCTGTATAGTGTTGACATCATATATTGTTTACTGAGCTTCTGCTTTATAGCAAAGTCTGATTTACAACAAGCCCAATTTTATACATTATAATTCTATTCCATAAACATTTCGCCAAAATTAGTACCGGTATACTCAGTACCAAAGTCTTACATGTATAGCATGTGTTATTGCCTTAGTTTTAATACAGGATCGTGTCATAGTTATTATACAGTATCGTGTCATAGTTATAATACAGTATCGAGCCATAGTTATTATACAGTATCGTGTCATAGTTATTATACAGTATCGTGCCATAGTTATTATACAGTTTATTATACATGAAAACTGTTCATATACAATGAACAGCTTATACTCAAGGTCTAACATGTGTGCATAATTTATGTGGAAAAAAGAGATAATTGTCAAAAAATGCTGTTCAAATCTGTACAGGGTGTGGTTTAAATTACTCAAATAAGCGCCCATAAAATTATATTGCATTACTTTCCTTACTATGAAGAAACCAAAAAGTGGATGTAGCCGAAAATCTAAATATTGCAATGCGTTAACATCATGTAATGAACGAATGTGTGAATTGTTTGGTGTGAACTGCAATTATAAGTATACTCCCTTCTTAAACTTGCATGACAAGTTGCAATTATCATCGTATTCGACTAAATTGCTTCAAAGTTCTAGTGCGTTAGTATACATGTATATGGTTTATTGATTACAACTATGAATCTCAATTTAGCAGTGATGCGTGTTTCTCTTCAAATACTCAACGTTTTAATAACTTTTTGGTTTAGTTATACTTATTGTAGCATTCATAGTTTGTACGGTTAAGTTATTATCATTACTTCAATCATATATAAGTAGCTTTACGTTTATATTCTTTACCAAATTTTTAGTAACTTTCAACAGTAGTTATCCTGTTATAATGTTATAATAATGTTCATATGTCAGTAGCTTTTCAGTGTAGTTGTCATCATTACAATATTCGTATCAGTTACTTTACAGTGTAGTTATCTTTATGACCACATTCATGTCAGTAACTTTGCAGTGTAGTTATCTTTATGACCACATTCATGTCAGTAACTTTGCAGTGTAGTTATCTTTATGACCACATTCATGTCAGTAACTTTGCAGTGTAGTTATCTTTATGACCACATTCATGTCAGTAACTTTGCAGTGTAGTTATCTTTATGACCACATTCATGTCAGTAACTTTGCAGTGTAGTTATCTTTATGACCACATTCATGTCAGTAACTTTGCAGTGTAGTTATCTTTATGACCACATTCATGTCAGTAACTTTGCAGTGTAGTTATCTTTATGACCACATTCATGTCAGTAACTTTGCAGTGTAGTTATCTTTATGACCACATTCATGTCAGTAACTTTGCAGTGTAGTTATCTTTATGACCACATTCATGTCAGTAACTTTGCAGTGTAGTTATCTTTATGACCACATTCATGTCAGTAACTTTGCAGTGTAGTTATCTTTATGACCACATTCATGTCAGTAACTTTGCAGTGTAGTTATCTTTATGACCACATTCATGTCAGTAACTTTGCAGTGTAGTTATCTTTATGACCACATTCATGTCAGTAACTTTGCAGTGTAGTTATCTTTATGACCACATTCATGTCAGTAACTTTGCAGTGTAGTTATCTTTATGACCACATTCATGTCAGTAACTTTGCAGTGTAGTTATCTTTATGACCACATTCATGTCAGTAACTTTGCAGTGTAGTTATCTTTATGACCACATTCATGTCAGTAACTTTGCAGTGTAGTTATCTTTATGACCACATTCATGTCAGTAACTTTGCAGTGTAGTTATCTTTATGACCACATTCATGTCAGTAACTTTGCAGTGTAGTTATCTTTATGACCACATTCATGTCAGTAACTTTGCAGTGTAGTTATCTTTATGACCACATTCATGTCAGTAACTTTGCAGTGTAGTTATCTTTATGACCACATTCATGTCAGTAACTTTGCAGTGTAGTTATCTTTATGACCACATTCATGTCAGTAACTTTGCAGTGTAGTTATCTTTATGACCACATTCATGTCAGTAACTTTGCAGTGTAGTTATCTTTATGACCACATTCATGTCAGTAACTTTGCAGTGTAGTTATCTTTATGACCACATTCATGTCAGTAACTTTGCAGTGTAGTTATCTTTATGACCACATTCATGTCAGTAACTTTGCAGTGTAGTTATCTTTATGACCACATTCATGTCAGTAACTTTGCAGTGTAGTTATCTTTATGACCACATTCATGTCAGTAACTTTGCAGTGTAGTTATCTTTATGACCACATTCATGTCAGTAACTTTGCAGTGTAGTTATCTTTATGACCACATTCATGTCAGTAACTTTGCAGTGTAGTTATCTTTATGACCACATTCATGTCAGTAACTTTGCAGTGTAGTTATCTTTATGACCACATTCATGTCAGTAACTTTGCAGTGTAGTTATCTTTATGACCACATTCATGTCAGTAACTTTGCAGTGTAGTTATCTTTATGACCACATTCATGTCAGTAACTTTGCAGTGTAGTTATCTTTATGACCACATTCATGTCAGTAACTTTGCAGTGTAGTTATCTTTATGACCACATTCATGTCAGTAACTTTGCAGTGTAGTTATCTTTATGACCACATTCATGTCAGTAACTTTGCAGTGTAGTTATCTTTATGACCACATTCATGTCAGTAACTTTGCAGTGTAGTTATCTTTATGACCACATTCATGTCAGTAACTTTGCAGTGTAGTTATCTTTATGACCACATTCATGTCAGTAACTTTGCAGTGTAGTTATCTTTATGACCACATTCATGTCAGTAACTTTGCAGTGTAGTTATCTTTATGACCACATTCATGTCAGTAACTTTGCAGTGTAGTTATCTTTATGACCACATTCATGTCAGTAACTTTGCAGTGTAGTTATCTTTATGACCACATTCATGTCAGTAACTTTGCAGTGTAGTTATCTTTATGACCACATTCATGTCAGTAACTTTGCAGTGTAGTTATCTTTATGACCACATTCATGTCAGTAACTTTGCAGTGTAGTTATCTTTATGACCACATTCATGTCAGTAACTTTGCAGTGTAGTTATCTTTATGACCACATTCATGTCAGTAACTTTGCAGTGTAGTTATCTTTATGACCACATTCATGTCAGTAACTTTGCAGTGTAGTTATCTTTATGACCACATTCATGTCAGTAACTTTGCAGTGTAGTTATCTTTATGACCACATTCATGTCAGTAACTTTGCAGTGTAGTTATCTTTATGACCACATTCATGTCAGTAACTTTGCAGTGTAGTTATCTTTATGACCACATTCATGTCAGTAACTTTGCAGTGTAGTTATCTTTATGACCACATTCATGTCAGTAACTTTGCAGTGTAGTTATCTTTATGACCACATTCATGTCAGTAACTTTGCAGTGTAGTTATCTTTATGACCACATTCATGTCAGTAACTTTGCAGNGACCTAGAAATAAGATTTAAGATAATGTGTTTAACAATCAGCCAGCAAGTTCTTAATACTTGACAGTGATGGCTTGTAGAACTTTCCACTCGTCTCTAAACGGGGCTGGAGGACATTATCTTTGACGTGGCCATAGGTCCACGGGTGTAGCAGTTGTAATGTGTATTGTTCAGTCCCGGTTTGATCGGGAGGTGCACAGAGTAGTAGGGGCACACGCCTTCGATGGCATTTGCAATGGCATTTAAGACACACACTGATATACTTTCTTGAATCATCTTGCCTAATAAGTAACGCTCGAAATTGCTCAATAAAAACTGGTTTTAAGTCAGACCATTCCATTGTTATCCTAGACATACATTTTGATTTGATTGAAATAGGCCCAGGTTACTTTAAACTTAATAATTCGTTATTATTTGACACATAATACAAATTAAAGATAAAAAATGCAATTACAGAAGTTGTCCATTTCAACAGTGATGCAAATCCTAATATATTATGGGTACTTATTAAAGGCAGAGTCAGAGATGAAAGCATTAATTTGCGGCAAACAAAAAGAAAAACAATATCAAAACTGAAAAAGAACTAGAAAATAACATAAGAAATATGGAAGAACAACTTCAAAGAAACCCAAACGAATCAATTCTTATGCAAAATTACAAAAAAAGCAAAAGATGCATACAATGCATTGAACAAAGAAAAAATAAAAGGTTTCCTAATAAGATCTAAAGCTGAATGGATTGAAGGGGATGATCAAAATACAAAGTTCTTTGCTGATTTTGAATCCAAAAGATCTGAACAAAAGTTTATAAAACAACTAAGGATAAATAATACAATAGAAAATTACCATGTAAAGATACTTAAAGAAATTAAAGAATATTACTCAAGCCTTCATACACCTGATATTTTAATGAATTATGATGACAACAGTCCTTTTTTGAAAATGTTGTAAAACTGTCAGAGGAAGATAGAGCAAAACACCCCGAACAACTAACAGAATACGAAAGTTGCAATGCTTTGAAGGAAATGAAAAATAATAAGAGACCAGGATCGGACGGTTAAACCATTGAATTTTACAAACTTTTTTGGAATGATATCAAGCAGTATTTAATTAGCTCCTTAACTTTTTTATTCAACACAGACATTTAATCCCACTTCAAAATCAAGGAATGGTTTCACTGTTGCCGAAAAAAGGAAAAAGATATTGTATCCATAAATAACTGGCGGCCCGTATCTATATTAAATGTGGATTACAAAATTGCAACAAAATCGATTGCAAATAGAATAAAATATCCTTGAAAAGTTAATCAACTATAACCAAACAGGATTTATCAAAGGGAGATATATTGGTGAAAATATTCGAATTTAAGATTAAATAATCGACAAAGTAAATGAAAATAACGAACCTGGACTCATTTTCTTTTCAGCCTTCCAAAAAGCCTTTGATAGCCTGGATCACATTTTTATGTTCAAATGTCTAGAAACAATGGGGTTTAGTCAGTCTACTATAAATTATTCTACAGCAATGCAAATTCATGTATTACTTATAATGGTTATTTCTCAGAATTTTTTAGCATTAAAAAGGGCGTAAGACAGGGATGTCCCCTATCACCCTCCCTATTTATAATCTGCATAGGTTTTTTAGCTAACAATATAAGAAATAACCAAAATATTAAAGGAGTCAAAATAGGCAATATTGAAATAAAACAAACACTATTTGCAGATGATGCATGTTTCCCACTTGATGGCAGCCAACAGTCCTTTGAAAACCTCATCAGCACCTTAAACAATTGTTCTAACATATCAGGATTAAAACTAAACAATAATAAATGATCAGTAATGACACTTAGTTCATTAACTCACGCAAATTTCAAATATTGCCCCAAAGAAAAATTCGAATGTAACTGCGAACACGCAACAGTGCTAGGCGTGTTTATCGATGTAATGTACCGGATCTGAACTGAACACTTAGATATCCGCTTGTTGTTGTATCGAAGATATTTCCCACAACTAAAAGTACTCTTTGATAATTTAACCGAGCAAAACTTGTTCTAATATATGAATAATAAGCATACATGTCATACACGGCAAACTATTGCCAGCATTCCCGCCATCTGTCCTTCAGCCTTGGTCCGATGGTACGACAGGCCTCTCGGAAGTTTTTGTCCAGCAATGCGTACACCAGGGGGTTGATAATATTGTTCAGGAAATACAGCCGGAAGAACGCCTCGAAAAGGGCGAAGGAGGACGGCGACAGCTTGGTGATTATGTCGACTCTTGTTGCCAATGCCATGTACAAACTGTAGGTCGCAATGAACACCAGTGTCAGGACGAACCATATCAGGGTTTTATAGGGAAAGCGTTTAAGGCCGAAACCGGAAGCTTGCCTACTCATGGTACAACGTCGTGAGGCGGCGGACGAGCTGCTGTCGTTGCTGGAGACCAGATCCCGGCCGGATGTGGCACTCACGCTGCTAAGCTGCTTTATGAGCTTCTTCTGTATTTTCTCTTTGTCGCCATCGTCTAACGTACTTTGCTTGACCAGTTGGGCTCGGGCTCTCCGCGGACTTTCACCGGCAGCCCGCACGATAGGGCTCGGCGGAAAGGTATCTACGTCGGAGATTTTTGTCTCTCTGTTAGAATCCTTCCGGAAAGACACCGGCATAGATCCCCAGCGGCTGAAGATTTGCTTCCCGATCAAGACATACATAACTATGCACGTTACTGAAACACCTAACAAAAGGGTCATGAACATATAGTTATAGATGACTCTCAGTGGGTGTTTTTGGAACTTTTCCTCGAACATAGAACATATGTTTACCGTCGTGTTTTCTCCGCGCTCGTTCAGCATATAAGCTCGCCTGATCCCACACATGATTACGCCGGGCACTGAGAGAAGTATGGGTACGAGGAACGAGAGCACCACACAGAGCCGCAGGGCCAGTCGAGGGGTGATCTGCCGCTTGAACGGCTGACACACCTTCCGGAATCTGTCCACGGAGATCACCAGCAAGGACAACGCCGCCGCGCTACTCGCCCAAACATTTAACATACATTTCAGTTTACACGTTACCACATTTTCAAATCCAAAGTAGTTCCTATGCTTGGCCATTTCTGCAGGAATCAGAATAGCGCTGGTCAGCAGGTCAATGAGACCCAGGCAGACAACAAACACGCGGAAATTGCTGTTTCGGTATGCGGAACCAAGGGAGAAAACGATCAGTACAATTATGTTTCCGGCGACACCTGTTACGGCAAACACTCCAAAGGTGATCGTCAATGGCAGAATTGCGCTCGCGTAACGCTCCTTCAGTTCATCAGTGTTTCCGGTGTTCGCAGTTATGTTCAACCCAGGCGTTGAGTGGCCCCACATGGGTGAGGCAGGACCGTGTACCTCGCTGCTGCCCGTGTTAGTGAATGCAGACGACATGCTGCTGAAGCCTACACTGCTGTGATATAGGTCCACCACCGCATGGGTTGCGGCATCGGTGTCATTCATCCTTAATAATATCAGATTTCGCTACTACTTCGTTTTATTTTTAAAACTATATTCTGGTTGGAGTAAAATAAATATTTTAACAGTCAATTCTTGTACACGTGTTGAAACAAATATGATAAAATCCTGAAGTAGTTTTTATTGCAAAAACTCATACACAGTTGTCTTTAATATTATCAGCCCGGAGCAGTTCTATTGATAATTTAACGGTTAACATAGCCAACATAATCTTATTAACGCAGTCCTTGACGATCCAAATACTGAATCCACGAAGTGCGATCACCGGTTATGTATCTCTGAGTCAATAATATGGAACGCCAAAACTGCCTTATGTTGAAAGAGACTGATAAGTTGGGTTAAGTTGACATTATGTTGGGTTAAGTTGACATTATGTTGGGTTCATTTGACATTATGTTGGGTTAAGGCGACGTTATGTTGGGTTAAGTTGACATTATGTTGGGTTCATTTCAGATAATGTTCGGTTAAGGTGACATTATGTTCTGTTCATTTGACATTATGTTGGGTTAAGGTGGCATTATGTTGGGTTAAATTGCCATGATGTCCGATTAAGTTGACATTATGCTGGGTTAAGTTCGTATAATGTTGGGTTAAGTTGACATTATGTTGTCATTACGTTATGTTCGGTTCATTCGGATCTCCTCGGTACAGTAGTCTTAAAATGGCGTATCGACTCACACGTGCGCTTATAGAGATAGGGCTTTCTGATCTAATTGCAATTTTTTGTTAAAAGTTATATGTTTTTATTTCGAGTTATTTACTATGTTGAAATAAAGTTCTTAAATCATTATGTTTGTCTGTTGTTTACATGACCATTTTTACTTGCGTATTGATAACCCCTAGGTACATGTTGGCGGATTAATATTATTACTTTGCCGGTCAGTTTTTTTTCATTCATTGCATGTGTAAGCTCACCTGAGCACAAAGTGCTAATTGTGAGTATTTTTTATAGTCCTGTCCGTTTACCAGTTTTTGCAATACTGACTTATGTTGTACTGTTTGACAGAATTTGATGAAACTTCTCAAGAAGATCATTGGGTTACCACCAAACTAGTTAAACTATTCCGCTCTGTCGGAATAAATAGGTCACAAGGTCAAATAAGCTACTTTGAATATGCAAACTTTAAAAAATCTCTTAAACCACTCCGTCTAGAGTTTTTATATTTGATATGTTGCATCATGTAGCGGTCCTCTACAAAGTTTGCTAAAAACATGACCAATGGGTAAAAAAAAGCCCCAGGTTTTATTAGTGGCTTTAAAATGCAAAAATTATAAATCGCCCAAACTTATAGGGGTTGAAGTTTCATATCTATCATGTAGCATCATCTTAAAGTCCTCTACAAAGATTGGTAACACAATGCCCATGTGGTAAGAATGGTCCCCCCAGCATTAACATTTTCCATAGAATATAGGAAAACCTTCAAATACCCAATCCCATACTCCTTGGACAAATTTGATTGAATATTTACAGGAGACCATCTTCCAAAATAGCTAAAGTTGAATCCACTAAGTTGAGTAATTAGGTCACAGGACAATGAAAGGGCTTTGCAAAAAGCAGACCGAAATTTTAACTGAATTCCTCAAATTTAGCATTCAGATTTATGCCAAATTATATCAGAGCACGTGTCAAACGATCCGCCATTTTATGCTTTCTGTACCGAAGAAATCCGAATGCCCCGAACATAACGTAATGACAACCGAACATAATGTCAACTTAACCCAACATAATGTAAACTGAACCGAACATGATGTCAACTGAATCGAACATAATGTCAACTAAACCGAACATAATGCCAACTTAACCGAACATAATGCCAACTTAACCGAACATAATGTGATCTTAACCCAACATAATGTCATCTTAACCGAACATTATGCCAACTTAACCCAACATAATGCCAACTTAACCGAACATAATGACAACTTAACCCAACATAATGTCACCTTAACCCAACATAATGCCAACTTAACCCAACATAATGTCACTTTAACCCAACATAATGCGAACTTAACCCAACATAATGTCAACTTAACCCAACATAATGTCAACTTAACCCAACATAATGCCACCTTAACCCAACATAATGTCAAATTAACCTAACATAATGTCAACTTAACCCAACA
>VMBQ01005485.1:41218-63994 GCA_007657795.1 Dreissena rostriformis | reverse complement strand
GAAACCATTTTCCTATTTCCAGTCACTGTGATCTTGACCTGTGACCTTGACCTGTGACCTTTGACCTAGTGACCTCAAAATCAATAGGGGTCATCTGCCAGTCATGACCAATGTCCCTATGAAGTTTCATGATCCAAGGCGTAAGCGTTCTTGAGTTATCATCCGGAAATCATTTTCCTATTTCCAGTCAACCATTTTACTGCTTTAAGTCAGTGTGACCTTGACCTTTGACCTAGTGACCTGAAAATGGAAAGGGGTCATCTGCCAGTCATGACCAATGTCCCTATGAACATTCGTGATCCCAGGCCTTAGCGTTCTTGAGTTTTCATCCGGAAACCATTTTCCTATTTCCAGTCACTGTGACCTTGACATGTGACCTTGACCTTTGACCTAGTGACCTCAAAATCGATAGGGGTCATCCACCAGTCATGACCAATGTCCCTATGAAGTTTCATGATCCCAGGCGTAAGCGTTCTTGAGTTATCATCTGGAAATCATTTTCCTATTTCCAGTCAACCATTTTACTGCTTCAGGTCACTGTGACCTTGACCTTTGACCTAGTGACATGAAAATCAATAGGGGTCATCTGCCGGTCATGACCAATGTCCCTATGAAATTTCATGATCCCAGGTGTAAGCGTTCTTGAGTTATCATCCAGAAACCATTTTCCTATTTCCAGTAACTGTGACCTTGACCTGTGACCTAGTGACCTCAAAATCAATAGGGGTCATCTGCGAGTCATGATCAATGTTCCTATGAAGTTTCATGATCCTAGGCCTAAGAGTTATCATCCGGAAACCATCTGGTGGACGGACGGACACACCGACAGACCGACATGTGCAAAGCAATTTACCCCCTCTTCTTCGAAGGGGGGCATAACAATAATACAGATTATTTTACTACTGCTTCTAACTAGACATGGCATGTGTAGTCTAAAAGCGGTGTTCTGGCCAGTTTGCCATATTTGCGGATATGAATTTGGAGTTACAAAAAATATATGGTCAAGAAAACACTTAAGTTTTCAATAGATTTTAAAAGTATTCATATATTAAGTGTATTTTTATTCATAGAACGATGTTCATATAAAAAATATTGGAAAATAAAACCTTTATTTGATCAATTCGGTCTTATAAGTCATAGTCACGGTTATCATCAACTCAACTTAAATTCGCGACTACACTTGATTTGCAGATTTTGTTTTTGTCTTGGGGGGCAGTAGCGAGATTTGTTTGTGTTCAGAAATGATCGTAGGAAAATGTATGAAGATTTTTTTTACAATAATGCGTTTAAAACATGTAAATTGTTGGATGAAGTCATACCCGCGAATCAAAACAAAGCTTGACACTAAAGTTATGTAAACAAAATTGACCTTTAAAACATTTATTGTTTTGATTACATATTGGAACAAAACAGCTTGAGGGATGTATTTATTTTAAAATTTAAGTGTTTGTATTGCTGTTAATTATATGTTATGATTAAAATATTGACATTAAATGTAAAGGTCGCAAATATACCGTGATCGACTTTGAGGATATTTAGTCGTACATAGTCCATATACACGGACTCCCAGAGCCTTTGATAATTTTTGCTGTGGCAGCTCTGGGAGTCCATATGCATCCCTTCATAAACACAAGTGCAGTTCTCCGCAGCTGATCAGTGCGCATCCCTAAACAGATGTCGTTCGTGACAAATTTAGGAAAGCAATTAATAAACTCCAAAAACATGTTAAATTTACCTGAATAGGAACCTACAGACGTTATCCTGTGCATGCATCCTAAAAAACATGACGATGTTTTAACATGATGATGTTTCAACACACTATTCTTGTTGACATTTTTATAATGAAATTTGGAACATTTTAAATATTAGAAAATCATTATCAACTTAGGCTACATCGTGAATCACGATGAGCAAAAGTTTGGTGTACTGCAACCTAACCGATAGTGACACTTTAAGTTGGCAACATTACAACAGTTTTCCAATATGGTGGATAGAGCGTACGAAAGATAAACAAACAAAACAAATAAATAAAAAGCAATTACTTATTTCTTTAATGGTACCATTTGCATGAGTTTGTGGTTAAAGACAGGTAAACATTGAGATAAGTTTTTGCAGCTTCAGTGTTCATGAGCCCTTGCATTGGTGATCAAATTTTGCACCTTTGGACAATATATGGCGCATTGCAACTCTCAGCAACCCTTTGGGTTATAAAGCTTAGAGTTGAATTATTGTATATTTTTTTTACAACTAACTAATAGACTAGATGAAATAATTCGCGTTCTGATAAATCTGAACGCTGAAACTCCGGTCTGTTAAAACCACAACGAAAAATAAATACCAGTTTTAGGAGACAGGAATTAGAAATACAAATAGTCTAATAAGAAACATAAAATTACCTCTTTCTCGCACTCCGAACATTTCTTTACAACTTTATGAGGTTCTTGTCTGTTTTTCGATTGTTTAATAACGTTTCGGTTCATATTGTTGAAAGAAAAACATAAATTTATGTCTGTTCAATATTTTGTCTGATCTTAATCGGAAGAAGTCCGCAGCTTAACAATGAAAGCGCCTTCGTAATCTAGATGGGCAAAAAAACACTAAAGTATTTTAAAGGTTACAAACAACTGATTTGACAATTGGTAACATTCTAATAAACAATAAAGTTATGCGAATTTCTAATGAGTTCCTACTCTCTTCTGGTATTAAAAAAATTTATGAATTACAAATATGCCTTTTGTTGTTATTTCCTATATCATGCATTTTTCTGCAATACTATATTGCATTTAATAGAATAATAAGTCGACAGATATATTTTTGGGGCGCGTTTAATTTGATACTGGCCATTTGCCGAAATTACACTTACACAAGCGTTTTCTTCCGGTGTTTTCTTCTGCATTCAGATGAGATGCAGTTTCATAAAAGTTGCATGACACATGTTTTTATTGAAATGTTTGAAAGGAGACATATTCATCTTTTACATTTTATATTTATTTTAGGCTCAGATAATCTGGAATAAAGGCAAGGCAAGAAACAATGTCGTAAAAGTTGGCCGTTTTATAATTGGACCCTCGAGCGATTGGATTTAGTGTTAATAAACCAATTTAAAACGTTGAGACGCGACCCCTGCAGACACCAAGCTAGCAGTGTTGATCTTTAAACAGCCAAAATCGTAAGTCTGACATCAATCTCTCCTTTGTTGAATGGTTATGGGCGATTTACAAGATGGCGGAAATATGATGTATAGGCCCCTACTGTATACATATAAAAACATATTTTCAATTTATCACACGGCACTTAGCAGGGCATGTCCAGAATATGACTTAAATATATTTATTTAAAAACAACAAAGAAAGCTTATAATATTTACTACTTCATACACTTCGACCAAAACAAATATCATGTGTATGTTGGCATAGAACTTCCTTTCCAGAACCAACTAGTGAACAGTAAGATTCGAACAAAATTTACTCTTTTTTACGAATACAATACTGTTCTATATCTTTATAATTATTAATTATTAAAATTATTTTGTCAACAACATAACAGAGAATCGCATACTTATCCGACAAAGATGATCGTAACAAGTTGATATTACTGAAATATCTTAAGATTTGACCGAAGTCGTCCGCAGTGCCTGAAAAAGTTTGTTGTGTTATTAAGTACTTTCTTTCATAAACTTTAAACGCCACAAGTCATGTCAAGTTATTCGCGCGTCGGATCTTTCGATTTATCTTACTTAAGAGAATTTCACCTCGATTATTTAAACGTACAATTTAAAAGAAAACACGTTTATATTCATTATACTCCGAAAGGACGTAAAACCAAACAATCGCTGACAATTTTTTTTTATCAACTGTAATCACTAACAATAAACTTGAAAGGGTGACAGGATGACGATCCTGCTGAACGTTTGCGAAGCTTAGCCAGGGAAAGGAACGCGACAAACTTTTCAAGAAATCAGAAGCGAAGTTTACCATGTAAAGTCTCTTTGGAATCAGTATGATAGACGGAGTAGAAGTTCTTATCAACAGGTGGGCAGATCTCGATCTTCACGAAACCAAATAACAAGTGGTAGTCTCATGTAAACAGAGGCTGAATGTGTTGAAGCGCTGTCGGGATTTTCGAACATCTGAACATCTTAGCATTAAGACAACATTTCAAAAAGTATGGCGACAAATCCATTGCAGTGTGATGTGCAGGTGTGCATTCCTAATTTCGAGAAATGGCTCATGCGGAGAGGGTCGATTCTCAATCACCGTGCTCCGACACAGTACAGTCCGGTAACCCCATTAAAAGATAGAAACGAACCCATGATAAGAAAATACCATTGAAAAAGATGAAAAAGTTCTAGTTTACTTCCTATTAAATAGGTCGGATATCAGCAAAGTTTACCTCGTTTTGGAGGGATCCATACGTAGTCATTGAAAACATTATCAAATAATCAGTGCAAGATCAAGCTAGGGAAAGATAAATAGAAAATTATCCAAAGTGATATGATTTTTTTTAAACCTGTTCGGATCAAACTTTAAGGTGTGAGACTAATGTTTTGATGAAAACAAACGATGATCTAGTTGAGGAAGTAGAAAATGAGGACATGGCTTCAAATGAGGAGGTCAGAAAAGAAAGAGCAATATGATGGAGATGATAACGTTTTTACCATCCTCACATTTGCTTTCATGATTATGTGATTCTACTCAGAGACCGAACACACAAAACACAGACGCACCAAGAAACTATTACATGTGTTGATAACGCACGTTTGGACATCTGGTTAACCTAATTTAAGATTACCATGAAATAACGACTGTTGCCGAAGTAAGTTTTGTACTGCCGTTAGTTATTCAATATTGTTTATTTGAAAACAATAGACAGGGAATCCGCTATACACGTTTGTGGTAAATAAGATCGCAGAGCTTGTATAACGATGGTTGAACGCTAGCTTGTGTACTATTACAATTTGCTGCGTGTGTGTGTGTGTGTGTGTGTGTGTGTGTGTGTGTGTGTGTGTGTATTTCGAAGTTTATGAGGTCCTTCCGCGCTTTAGGCTGCATTATGTGAGGACCCGGACTTTGTCCCAGCACTCCTACCTTATGTTCTTTCTAGACTCACGTAAGTGGTGACGAATTTGAATTATAGCTGCAATTTCCAGCTATTTAGTTGTTACTGAAAGATTTTCAATTGTTGTGGTCTTGTATTGTTGGGGGAAGCCGAAGTACCCGGAGGAAACCCCACCTGTCCGGTATGGTACGTGACCACCAATTAAACTCATTTGCTTCCGGGAGTATAATGTGCTAAGGCTTGAATACCGTGTGAAACCAGTCCTTATGTAATAAAATTTCTCAAGCAGAAAGAGACGTAATACTTAAAATGCTAGACGTAAGGCATGTCGAACATACAGTTTAGTGAAAGTTTGAGAATGGCGAACATCATGACACACTAAAATGATAACAGCATATGCTGACAGCTGACAACACAACACTGGCTTGATCGTTAAAGGAAGCTCATAGATTGTTGAAATAATTTGTCCCTGTGTTGTACGCAACAAATTAGAACATTACAATCTTTTGTATTCGCGCCACGTTTTCTATATTTGTGAAACTGTTGACTTAGATGTTATAAAACATCGATTTTCATGCATGTGCGCAAACACATGTTGGCAATTTAACAAGAAGATCACTTCAAGCGGTTTTTATTTTGAGTAAATAAACTTTCCGCGAGATCATGGTTTGCTATCAAGTGTATTCATGAAAATGAAGAATTGAGAATCACGGATTTTCTAAGTGATCGTTAGTGATGATAACATTTAGTGTTTTTTGATATTGGGGCATAACAAGAAAATGCATGTACATTATACACATTATAAACTCGTCAAATGTAATATCAATAGCTTTGTGATATACTTATACTATTTTTGAATCAATGTGACGTAATAACACAGGTTTGTTACGTTACATCAAGTCCATAAACTCATTTTGTATTGAAACAAGTCCATAAACTCATTTTGTATTGAATCAAGTCCATAAACTCATTTTGTATTCAATCAAGTCCATAAACTCATTTTGTACCCATGCCTCTGATTGTTTGCATTACTTTTATAAAATATACGTAAGTTTGCTAAACTATCATGTTCCCATTATATATTCTTATTGGTAAACCAGCAAAGAACGACCACATACCACTGACACAAAGACCTTCTCAAAATGTTGTCAATGAATTATTGATCAGTTCATTAGGCTAAATGGTTCAATGGTTCAATGAATATTGGAAATCGCATTAGCCACCTTAATTTAAAGGGGTATACACGGGTTAACATGTTTATGGTGTCCCTTAAGATATTTTTATACTTTCTGGTCGATATTTATCTTTCAAGAATCGTTTTCTGTGTAAACCCAATGTATAATGTGCAGTTGTCTACCACGAAAGTACACGGGAATACTTAATATAAAACACACTTGTTTACATTTTACCTCATTTCAAAACAGGATTTTCGAGTCTCTGGAACTTATTGTTATAAGGAAAACTCTTTAATTTGAGTCGCGTTCTGAGAAAACTGGACAAATGCATGTGCGTAAATTGTCATCCCAGATTAGCCTGTGCAGTTCGCACAGGCTAATCAGGGACGACAATTTCCTCTTTTATGGAAATTTTCGTTTAAATGATATCTCTTCTTAGCGAAAATCCAGTTTAGGCGAAAATTGTCGTCCCTTAGGCTTATCTGGGACGACACTTTACGCACATGCATTATGCCCAGTTTTCTGAGAACGCGACACATTTTACAGATAATTTTAATCGTTACGACGTCGCCATTGTTCTGTTTATACAATATGTTGTTAGTTGTTCTTGTGGATTTTTTCTAAAAATTATTATGAATAATATAGATATTCTAAACATTATTATGAATAATATAGATAATATAGATATTCATAACTTAATGCAACTACTTAAGATACTGAAAATTAAGCTTTTAATTAAAAGCAACTTAAAAAAACAACCTCCTATATTAACCAATTTTTGACAGAACAAAACGAAATAGTGCGACGTATAATTGACGCGCTCTACTTATTTGTATCAACAATTTTCGCAACAGACCGCAAATAATAGTCTTTTTTTAACAGCATTTATCACTCTTTAAAATAGTTTATCGTTGGGCACGATATAGAACGTGGTGTATTTGTCGTCGGCGTCACTGATGCATGAAGCGTGATAACTCTATTACGGTTTCAATACGTGCATTACTAAGTTAAACCAATTGCACGTCTTAAGACAAGCACATGTATAACGAAATTATTAAACTCAAAACAAAGAGCAAAGTGTGCGTTTATTTTGGATGGATATAATCTTATTACTTCTCGGTGTACATAAAGTGTAGTCAACTATAGCACAACATTATGGATATTTTATGTCGATATTAAACGTGATTAATCCATTTATTTATTTCATACAGAAAATCGATCTTAGTAAGTTTATGTTTATTTACGTTCACATGTACGTATTAACCTATTGGATAAATACGCCAAATGTGCACTTTTTATACTTCATATAGTAAAATATATAAGTTGGAATATGCGTGTATAGGATAACATGTAAAGCATTGAAACGTTCCTCACAGGTACATAAAGTACATCGAAGTTCATTATCAATCATCGTTTGTTTACTGACAATACGGACTTAACAATTATAGTTGAAAAATCGCATTGAAACAGAAATGGCGTTGCTAAACTTTGCAAAAGTTTTTCGGAATA
Source organism: Dreissena rostriformis (assembly GCA_007657795.1). Lineage (NCBI taxonomy): Eukaryota > Metazoa > Mollusca > Bivalvia > Myida > Dreissenidae > Dreissena > Dreissena rostriformis. The sequence continues at coordinate 56,252 of VMBQ01005485.1, read as the reverse complement.
ATTCGTTTTCAAGAAATTTCATGGACAGGGTTAAAGTTGCGTCCCCGCTACGGGCTTCCGACAGTGCATGTGAACGGAGTCATTCGGTGACGCAGCACTTCCGTCTTGGATATATTCTTGAAACCGGAAGGAGTATTCACACGTGTAGCAGACTGTCAGAGTACAAGGCCACCGCGAAAAAGGACATATTTTCTCACAGTTCTATTGACTTCCTTATTAAGGTCAAGACAGGGGACCAACTACACGCTGGCACCGACGCTAACGTTCACGTCATTTTGCATTCAGAGAGCGGCCAACGGTCGGACCCAATCCAGTTAGACTACGCCTTCCGCGATGACTTCGAGCGCGGACAACTGGATGAATTTCAGCTCAAAGGGCTTGAAGACTTCAAAGACGTCCACAAAATAGAAATCTGGCGTGACGGCAGCGGCGTCGCAGCCGACTGGTTCGTAGATTACATTGAAATAGAGTCGGTGCGACTTCGAACGCGCTTCATGTTTCCGATGTTCCGATGGATTAAGGCGGACCGCCGCTACGTCATACGACACATGGACAACTGTCTCCCACAAGATGACCCGGAGCCATTCTACCGGAAGCAGGAGCTAGACCAAAAGAAAATCGACTATCAATGCGCTTCGAAATTTCCGAGAGGCCCCGCACAGGTAAACTTAATCTTATCGTTGTAAAAATTATGTGGGTACAATAATTGTGTTTCAACTTGTACCATTTTGTTTTCTCTCATAGTGCTCCTTATTACCCTGCATAAACGCAATTTATTAGAAAAGTATTCTCATTGAAAAAAAGCACCGCCTTCACATGTGTGTTTTTAAAAACTTGTATTTCGCATTGTCAGGGATGTGCGCACTTTTTGGGCAATACAAAATTATGCAAGACCAGCCGTCTTTGTCACGAGATATGTGCACGCAGATACATGTATATGCAAATACAATCTCGAACACGGCGTACTGCAACAAAATAACATTTCATTAAACCGCACAGCGCACGCTTCTCGATTCTGGTGGAAAGTGTGTGCATTTTTGTATTTATCTTGTAAAGGAGTGAACTAAATTCAACGGTAGCGACGTTCGAAAGTTGGAATACCATTGACTCCAAGCATATGAGTGAATCTGAAAAAAAACTGGGCAAAATGCATGTGCGTAAAGTGTCGTCCCAGATTAGCCTGTGCAGTTCGCACAGGCTAATCCGGGACGACACTTTACGCCTAAATTGGATTTTCGCTAAGAAGAGACATCATTTAAACGAAAAATTCCATAAAAGCAGAAATTGTCGTCCCTGATTAGCCTGTGCAGACTGCACATGCTAATCTGGGATGACAATTTTCGCACAAGCATTATGCCCAGTTTTCGCAGAACACGACACATATTGTATTGTGTTGTATCCAAAATTGTCTTATTGTATTGTGATTAAGTTAAAACATGCCTTATTCAGTCTTATCAAAATGTCTGACTTAATGAATTGTCCTCACATTTTATCAGATTTTTGATCTGGTATTTTAATTGTTGAAATGTTATCTCGTATGGTCTCGTATTTCATTACAGCTTACATGGAAATTTTGAATTTTCTTTAATTTCCTTGCAGACCCAAAAAGCATACATTCGGTCTTGCCGAAATGTAGGGATAACTTATTATTTATTAACCAAGTGGAACAATTTTCCAGAACCCGAGAAAGTTTATTTGAGATGGTCGCAGAAGCTTTGTGTGCAAACAAGATAACGCTGTCATCTGCGTACAAGATAAGTTACAGTCAGTGTCTATAAATGTGGGCATGTCATTCACGTAGCAAAGGAAGAGCAAGAGACCAAGAATGCTTCCTTGAGGAACTCCACATCTAACTTTAAGGCTGTTTGAAGACACCTTGTTAGTGTGTACTAGTTGTGTACGATCAGTCAGATAGGACTAAAACCAATCAAGAGATTCCACTCCTAACGCATGTAATTTGTTATACAGTATTGAATGGTCTACCGTATCAAACGCTTTCTGTAGATCGAGTAGCACCATCCCAGTATAAAGACCCTTAGCATTATAGCCTTGTTTAAAGTCAAGAAGATGAATTACACATGTGTCTGTTGAATATTTTGACATAAATCCTGACTGGAATTCATAAAGAAGGGAATTTACGGTTAAGAATTCCGATAGCTGGTTGTGTATAGATCTCTCTAGTATCTTGGAGATGACACTAAGAATACTAACCGGCCTATAGTAGCCGACTTCGAGAGGACTTGACTTGATGTATATTGGACTAACACGAGCTGATTTCATATCATCAGAAACCACGCCTGAGTCAATGGACATGTTAACAATGACAGTGACCGGGATTTTGAGTACAAAAGCACCATCTTTCACAAATCTAGAAGGGAATTTACGGTTAAGAATTCTGATACAGTAGCTGGTTGTATATAGATCTCTCTAGTATCTTGGAGATAACACTTAGAATACTAACCGGCCTATAGTTGCCGACTTCGAGAGGACATGACTTTTTGTATATTGGACTAACACGAGCTGATTTCATATCATCAGGAACCACGCCTGAGGCAATGGACATGTTAACAATGACAGTGACCGGGACTTTTAGTACAAAAGCACCATCTTTCACAAATCTAGCAGGGATTCCATCTAACCCTGTACTCTTTGACGCATTTATTTTGCACAACTCCTTATATACAAATTCTTCTGAAACATGCTTTATTCTAAAACTAGTATTTTCAGATTTCTTTTTACAATACTAACTTTTAAAAATAGCATTTCCTGTAGAAAAATATTTTTGGCACTAGGTAGTTTGTCAACTCGACTTGAGGCGACTGTGGTGAAAAACGTATTGAAATGATTGGCAACATCAGACGAGTCATGGTATATTACATCATTTATATTGAGAACAATATTATAACTGGATTTGTTCTTAGTTGTATAACCAAGACTTTTAAGATGATGCCAAAGTCCCTTTGAGTCATGTTTATGTTCCTCAACTTTATTTGAGAAGTATTCAGATTTATTTGATTTTACTAAATACTGGAGTCTATTTCTATACACAGTGAAAATCGCAAAGTTACCGTTAGTGCGAGTCTTCTTGAAATTATATAATGCAGTTTCCCGGAGTTTAATGAGCTCAATAATTTCAGACGTCATCCAAGGTTCGCTACGCTGGTTTAGCCTAATTTCTTACCACCTATACCCGACAATTCACTACAATCTCAAGAGATTGGGTTGTTTAACAAACTGTCTCTGTATATAAACAAACAAATAAATGTTAAGTCGTATTTTAACAGTCAGTTAAAATTGTGTTACATGAGCATGCATCCGCGCAGTCTGGTCAGGAGCTATCATATCCTCTAATGAGACCACAAAACCTTGAGTGACAGCGTGGACAGCGTAGCCGCATATGGCATACGACCCAGTTTCGCATGACGTGGCTCATGTTGATCCTTGTTGAACGTTACCTGGACAAGAGAGGTAGCTCGTATAACACATTTACACACTGAGTAAGCACATTTAGCGCCCCTGGTGCGCACGTCGTCTGGATGATTTAGATTTCTTAGCGGAAGCGAATTGAAACAACGTGATTATAACTTTAACCTTTCACCCCCTAAATCGAGGTTTATGATGATAATCAAAATTTATTATTCCCTCTTATGTTAAAACGTTGAACAGCATTTATTTTTAGCCCAAAATCGCGCATTATTTTCCGACTGTTGACGTGTTTTTATACGGAATACACAGTCTCTAGTCCAGAAACGAAATGAGCCTCGCTCTGTGAAAAGGGGGTTTAATGCATGTGCGTAAAGCGTCGTCCCAGATTATCCCGTGCAGTCCAGATAGGCTAATCAGGGACGACACTTTTCGCTTTTATGATATTTTCGTTTAAAGAAAGTCTTTTTTAGCAATAATCTAGTTTAAGCGGAAAGTGTCGTCCATGATTAGCCTGTGCAGACTGCACATGCTTATCTGGGACAAAACTTAACGCACATGCAGTAAACCCCTTTTTCATAGAGCGAGGCTCAAGTGCGTGATGAAGCTTTGTACCCATCGAATGCGTCTCTTTGGTCTCCATCCGGTCTAATCATAAGTCTGTGTCTTCAACTTTTCACACGAGACCGTTTATCTACCGTTATACTTGCATGAAAAGAATCACGGTTTGTAGCCTCCTCATGTTGAGTGTCCTCCTCTGTTCATCATCGGTGACAAATTGAGCCTCGTTCTTTGCAGTCCGAACAGTTTAATCAACGACGATGCTTTCCACTTAAACTGGATTTTCGTTTTGAAGAACCTTCTTTTAAATGAATAAAATCTAAAAAGCGGAAAGTGTCGTCCCGGATTTATAGCATGTGCGCACTGAAGTTTTCCCACATCGAGGCTCAATTAATGCATGCATTAAGAATAGTGAGTTTGTTATGTCAATATTCTTTCAGCCGAATAGGGAAAATATTTAGGATGATAAAAGGTACAGTGTGCTGTACCAAAGGCACAAGGTAGAGAGCTGTACTATTAATTATGTAATAATTTCGTAAAGCTACGGAATTCCTATATATAACACCTATAATTAAAATTAAAGATTGTAGTATATTCATTTCCATTAAATATTTGAGAAAGTATATTATTTTTTGAACACATGTTCACTTTGTTAGTATTGACTAACCTAGAGGTCTGGAGAGGGAACCCAACATCCTGATGTTCTTTCTTACTTAGTCTAGGGTATTTTGTTTGCCTTTACAGTCGTACATGTCTTTTGTGTACTTAGTGATTCGATTACGGTCGCCATGGCCATTGACTGTTCGTCTGCGTTGAATCGCGATAGGTAATACAATTTAATGTACCTTAAACTGGCCTCATATAATTTCCGTTTAATGGTCTTGATTTGTATCCGGATTTGAGCCGGATAAAGCGCTTCCGCATATGCAATTATCCGCATTGTCCGCACCTAAGATTTCTCACGACGTTCCGGAAAAAGTCTAATCGCATATTTTGTAGCAAACAAACTATTTCATAATATGTTCCCGTAAGTGGTTTGTAAGCATCGGAAAAGAGGTGTCTTGTTTAGTAAACCCGCTCCATAAGTGCATCACTTGAAACAATTGAAAATTTCAGTAAATGTCACGCATTGACTGTGTTTTCATCCAAAGAAATACACTATAGAGTCATACAGAAAGATGCTATTGCAGTAGTAATAATTGCATACTTGCAGCAATTACTGTTTGCATCTTTTTAGTTTTAATCCCCCACCCAACAAAATGAACCGAAAACAGTTGTTGTTTTAAGGATTGATTCTTATTTGTCGGGCTTTTTAAAGCTTTAAACACTGATCAGTGACGAGCATGCAATGCTGGGAAGACTTAACCCTCAAATGGTTGCTGGGTACGTCGCCTTTTACATACGTTTGCCGTTTGTTCTTGAAAAAATTACTGCCCACTCTATTCTGAGAGACTGAGCTGTATTTTTTTGTGGAACATAAGTTGAATTCCAAGTCGATGTGCCTTTATCAGCATATTAACCCTTGTTTAAAAAAACGATGCTGAATGCTCTGTTCCTTTTATCTAAAATTTTCTTAATTTCAACAGCGATGTTCTGGTAAAATGAAAATTACCTAATATCTAAAAGCAGACATTGAAACATTGACCTTGCTCATTTTCAAATATCTCCACAATTGAGGCGTACATATTATGGGTTTTACACTTACAGTCAATGGCGTAGCTACATGTTGGAGTTTTAGGGCCGGGCTTTGAACTTTTTTTCAAAAGTCGAAAATTTAATGTCCAAAANATAATTAACATAGTATTAAAAAAGAAAAAAAATAACTAAGGAAGAAACATAATCAAAAGAACTTGTATCTGTATATGTGTCGTGTTCTGAGAAAACTGGGCATAATGCTTGTGCGTAAAGTGGCATCCCGGATTAGCTGGTGCAGTCCGCAAAGGCTAATCAGGGACGACAATTTCCGCTTTTATGGAATTTTTCTCTTCTTAGCGAAAATCCAGTTTAGGCGGAAAATGTCGTCCCTGATTAGCCTGTGCGGACTGCACAGGCTAATCTGGGATGACACTTTACACACAAGCATTTTGCCATTTTTCTCAGAACACGACACATATAAATGTGCTGGGTATAACTATTTTGCACGGTTTTGTTCGTATAAAATGCTGCAACAATTTCATCGGAATCTGTTAACAACCGACAAACAAGCAACGTGACATTTATGTTTCATTTTGCTCGTTATTTGTCAGATTTAATAATACTTAATTAGACAAGATTACTCGCGAATTCATGGAATTGTTTATGATAATATTCAGCGTCTATAATCAAAACAGAGGTCGAGCGTTTGCATTCTATTGTAGTTAGATTTAACCACTTAAACGCATGCAATTAAGACTACTTTTATATTCCGCACATCTCGAAAGGCTATAAAAGCTTGATACGTTGTCTGGTTGCGATGTTCGACTATTTTAAATCTTAATGAGAACAAGCTATAGCGAGCAGCGTTCTTTCTTCATTTATTCGCCTGCGGATGTAACTATCTTGAGGTTTCGGAAGTTCACACTGTAAACCCAAGTGCAAGATACCTCGAGGAATACGATACGAGTGAGATATCGTATACTCAATCATTCGTGAGTCAAAAATTACCGGAATATTCTGTAGAATGTGTTTAGCCATTCATGAATGAATCGGTCATGGTGATTTTTCACATTGATTTCGCACATACGTTTTAGTAAATATAGAAACGCACATACGTTTTAGTGAATCATTTAAACACAGGGATGGTGCGCAGGAACGAGACCTCTGTTTAACCCTGAAGTTTTTACTATCGTTCTGATAGTCTGCTTATCTTCGATTTATAAGGATGCTACTTGTAAATTTAATCATTTTTCCCTAGACGGATGGTGCTTATGTGATGCGCCGTTGTGGCAAATAAGAACTTTTAAATAAGTAGTGTTAGATATTTTAATTCTTAGCAGAAACAAAAGAAGATAAAAAACCCGTTTAAGTACATATTAGAATTATGTTCAAATGATCGCTGCAGATACTGCAATCAAACGCTATTGGATTTACAGCAAATAAATAGCCTTTCGAGATGTGTTTTAGTGTATCATTTGATACGTTGTCTGGTTGCGATGTTCGACTATTTTAAATCTCAAATTTCAACAACGTATCAAGCTTTTATAGCCTTTCGGCAGATTCATGCTGTAAACATCTGCTATGTAAACAATCGTTGTATTGTGAAGTTAAGTGTGGATCTGGATATATACGTCGAAAATTAGTGAATTAACGATTCAGTGCGGAACAAGGATAAGAAAAATGTCTGAAGATGCATTAGTGGATTACGTTGTTTTTGTGCGGACGGGTGACCGGAAACGAGCTGGCACCGATGCGAACATTCGTGTTAAACTCCACGGCAGCACCGGGCTGAAGACGGGAAAGATTCATCTGCACCACGTGCTCAAAAATGACTTTGAATGTGGACAACTCGACCAGTTCGACATTGAGAATCAGAAAGATGTGGGAACGGTGGAAAAGATCGAACTCTGGCGCGACAACTTTGGTCTGGGAAGCCGGTGGTACTGCAATTACGTACTTGTGAAGAAGAAAGGACAGGAGACTGAGTTCAGCTTCCCCATCTTCCGGTGGATCAAGCCGGACGTGCACTACATGTTCCGCCTGAACGACACCATGTTACCGCAGCAAGATCCCATGGCGGAACAGCGCTGGAAGGAGTTGAGGTCCAAGAAGAAAAAATACGAGGTCGCTCAGAAATTCCCTAATGGACCGGCACAGGTAAACCAGGTGTAGTCTACTCATATATGGGACACGTTTATAGCGCATTTAGTGCTTTGTTTTAGATTTGACTAAATTCGCTTAAATATAAATTTCGCCCGCCAGAGTTGCCCATATAATATTTTGCTCATTTTTACCATGGTCTAACTTGTTATACTAAACCACGTCGAACATCCACGACCAATGTTAAATTACGTTGCAGTAAATAGATAGATTGAGGGAAACGCAATCAGCATCCGGGGGTTCCCGACCATGATCTATGCTTGATGTCACTACTATTTCATGGCGCATGTGAACTTAAATGGGTTTCTTGGAATGTTTTTTTGTTTTTGTTTTGATACTTGTAGCGGGTTGCTTATTTACATTGAACACTTGTGTCGATATTTAGTTCAGCTTATATATACTTCAATTGGTATACATAAACCTGACAAAAAAAAGCGGGAACACCAAGGTAAAACATACGTTTTACAACATATTTTTATCTGTGATAGATCTTAAGTTTGAGCACAAAAATCCATACTGTTCGTTTTATGGGATAAAATAACAGCGTCTACATGCTTTTAAATAGCAAAAATCTAAATGTTGGCAATAAGTATACCTTCCCGTCTACTACCAATCTTAACCCATTTATGCCTAGTGGATTCTCCCATCCTTCTAAATTGGATCAATTTATTTCCAAAATTAGGGATGTCTGGTATATTTATTTCTATATTTAGAATATTTCTTACAGAAATTCCTTTAAGCAAACAGCGCAGACCCTGATGAGACGCCGCATCATGCGGCTTCCATCTGGGTCTACGCTGTTTGCCAAGGCCTTTTTTCTAGACGCTAGGCATAAATGGGTTAAGCGTTCCTTAAAAAAACAACAGATACTTTCTTTAACTACTTGACATTACTTAACAACTGTTGTCGTCGATATAGAGCGTTCATTGAAAAAAAGATAATTGTTTAAGAAATTAAACAAATTTTGTCGTCGATATAGACCATTCCTCGAAAAAAATGATGATTTGTTTTAGGAATTAAGCACATGTTGTCGCCGATATAGCGCATTCCTTGAAAAAAAAAATGATATTTGTTTTAGGTATTTAACAAATGTTGTCGAGCTCTTCTTCCTATCATTTAAAATTTAAAGAGTTAGAACTTAACTTAAATACTAATATACTAAATCATATTCAAGACGTCGAGGTGATGTACGTTGATGATATTGTGTTCGTCAAGCGATCGGCACATCAAGGTTCTGGGATAGTTCTCACTTCTCAATATCAATAAAAGTTGTCCTCAAAAAGGAAATGTTTTTTAAGCTCACCACTTTCAAACATAAGCTTAAAAAAGATTTCCTTATTGAGGAGCAAAATGAGTCTCACGCGTAGTAACATTTTCTGTNATGCGATATTACGATGACGAGAGTGCGAGAATACGATGACGAGAGTGCTAGAACGCGATGGCGAGAATGCGAGAGTTCGAGAATACGATGACGACAGTGCGACAACGCGATAGTACGATGGCGACAATGCGATAGTACGTTGGCGACAATCGATAGTCATATCGTACTGTCGCCATCGTATTGTGGCACTCTCGTCATCGCGTTCTTGCACTGTCGTCATCGTATTCCTACTCTCGTCATCGTATTCTCGCACTCTCGTCATCGTACTCTCGCGTTCTCGCATTCTCGCCCTCTGGATTTTTATGTGTAACCACGATGGCCCTAACGGTATTCCGTATTATTGTACTGCAGATGTCCTCATTCAATAAATGTTTTTAATGCAACTTTGAAGGAAATGTTCTCAAACATTACTGGACGAAATTTCAAGTTGTCAAATGCAGATGTCCGCATTCGTTTCCGGATACGAGAGTCGGATATTGCGCTTAATCTGACCTCGCCTAAGTATTCGCGGAAGGTGAGGGGGTGCGGGTTTCTAATGGAAAAATGAAACTTGAGACCTGTGACAGATCTGGGAAAAAATATTTTAAAATGTATCCCGGATGTGTTTCGAATTTAGGAAGACAATCATCGTTAAACAAGTGTCTCATTCGTGAAACTCGCCGCCTAAGGGCATAAACTAGAATTGTTAAATTGTTCAGAACTGGCCAACCCTTCAGCGTTTTTCTATTCAATAGTTTAGTATTCTTTGCTAGGACGCATTTTTGTGTACTACGCACATACTCGAAAAAGAGTACTGCAGTGCATATCAGTATTTTCTTGCATACTAATAGAGCCGATTGCGTGAATGACTTGCAAGCATCCTCAAATCACCAAATGCTCACCCAAAAAGAATAGTTGTTTGTGCAGAGTTTAAAGAATACGATAAGCTCAGATCGGGGGTCCTATAACAAGCATTTCAATCGCATTGTGACTATGAGTGCACGAGTACCCGGGTATCGTTTTCGACAAACTCGCACCATTAAACTCTATCCTGACCTTCTACTTGCTTTCGCTTTTATAAGCTTGACTTATTATTTACAACCCTTGAGTATTAGCGATTTTCCATATAAGTGTACAAAGGAATTATTTGTTATTATGTTTACATGCGTGAACTGAAAATGTATTGGTGATTTTTTTTATTATTATTTTTCATGTAAAACTGTATATTACTTCGAGTGCTCTTGCGAATGGTGATGTTAAATGGCGCCGTTAAAATACGTTTCATGGCTGTCCTCGTAAATTTCTACACATCTAGTGTGAGGGGAAGAGTTGTTTTGTTAACATATCGAATTGATGTGTTTACCAAAGAGCAATTATCCCGATATACAACGATATGAGTCTCGCTCTGTGGAATCCGGGTTTTAATGCATTTGCGTTAAGTGTCGTCCCTGATTAGCCGCACAGGCTTATCAGGGACGACACTTCACGCCTTAATTAGATTAACGCTAAGAACTAGTAAGAAGAGACTTCCTTAAAACGAGAAATACAATAAAAGCGGAAAGTGTCGTCCAGGTTTGCCTGTGCGAAATGCACAGGCTAATCTGGGACGACACTTTGCGCACATGCTTTTAACCCCGTTTTCTCGTAGCGAGGCTCATATTCATCACGGTTCGTAGTGGTCAGTTTCTTCTGTTATTTTTTTCATAATTTAAACGAAGTTGTTCAGGTGAAAAGACGAAAAAACCTAATTTTCTGAAAGCCCGCCTGGAAATTGTTTATTTCCAAAGATCCCCACTAATTACGATCAATTTTATTTACCTTACCATTAGCCCTCAAATAAATAAACTGTTCATGTTTATGTTTACTAGAAGACCCTGTTTTTATTTGTCTAATAATGTATCAAGTGCTCACATTCGTAAAGCATGTGAATTTGTTTGGTCAAACATCAGGTTACCATGACTGTGTTGATAACTACCGGGTATTTATGATACACATCGTATACAAACTGTTGTTTTTGTGGTTCAAAACAGTTGCAAGCCTGGTTTGATTAGGTCCTCTGATAACAAACCACAAACCTCTCAGGCCTGGTTTTCATTCAACATGAATAAATCTGGAAGATTAGATCGTGCCTTCAAGGCCATTAACTATCTATATTTCAAATTAAAGGGTTAACCATTTTTGTAAATGGAGAACCATCTGACAGTTGATGTCAACAGTCGATTTGATGTACACAAATGTAGTAGCATTAGTAATAACATAAGCAGAAGCAGTAGCAGTATTAGCAGCAGTAGTAATAGTAGTATTACTATTTGCAATTGTCATTGGAATCCGTTAGCTACCGAAAAAAAAGATAATTGTTTAAGTTACTGAACACATTTTGTCGTCGATATAGACCATTCCTTGAAAAAAATGATGATTTCCTATTATTCTGGAGCGAATGGTATTTTGACTATTATTGATTGCATGTACGCATGGGAATTTAAAGAGTTAGCACTTAATTTAAAAACTTATATACAAAATCAGTGTTCAAGGCGTCGCGGTGGTGTACGTTGATGATATTGTGTTCGTCAAGCGATCGGCACATCAAGGTTCTGGGATATTTCTCACTTCTCAATATCAATAAAAGTCGTCCAATAAGCCATAGGCTTTCGGTGTTTCTGAGCTTAAACAGATAGGTTTCAACTAAATATATATCAAATAAAATAAAAATATTACTTGAACATCACTAAGAAACTATTTTACAACTCATATATATTATGTTCAGCAACACAGTCACACTTACGTTAAATACATTCGATACAAAAACGAGCTGCTAAAATTATACTGAATAAACCATATTCAACTCCTTCAGCTCCCTTTTTCAAACAACTTGGTTGGTTGACATTTAATAACAGAAGTACTTTCCTAATTGGATCTATTGTTCATAAGTTTGTAATAGGCGCAATGCCCTCTTATTTGACTTATGTTATTCATATCTCAAATAACAATGTGTATGCTCTTAGATCCACCACCCACACTGATATATCATCTATTCCGTTTAGAACAAATTGTGGAAAACGAACGTTTTCGTTTCCTGCACGAAACGTATGGAATTTCATTCCAATAAGCATCCGACAAGTGTCTTCGAATACTACATTCAAAATAAAAATTAAAGAATACCTACAAACAAATGTTAATACTTTGTTGTGATATGTCTGTTTGTTGTGATGTGTCTGATGTGATTTATTTTGAAAGATTGATTTTTGTATCATATTTTGCATATTTTGTATTATCAATGACGACTTCGTCGTCGTCCACGTCGTCGGAATTGATAAGGAAGTTATTATGACATTTAACTGTATAGTTCATTTTTTCCCTTGTATGTTCGTATGCATGTTTCAGAATATATACTTGTGTTATGTTACTGAAGACCACATTGTAAAAAAGAAATTATTCTTAATGTGAATTCTTCATGAAATAAAGTTATTATTATTATTATACTAAGATGTGTCCAGTACGACACATGCAACAAATAATCGCATTTACTAGTATACCTAATCGGTTCCTTTTGAACAAGATAATTACTGTACAGGAAGACTGGGCCTATTTAACGAACTGGGTTATATATTATGCAGCAAGTGCAGTTCATGTCTGCTAGGAACGTCTGTTTTATGTAGTTAAGATGTTCGTGGTGATGTGATGATTGATGTATTTCATGGTATCTGCATACAGGTTGGAATCTATAGCAGACGTTAGGAGAAATTCCACGAAAATACATTAAAGGTCAAGCTGAACACTCACGCATATAAAGTGTAGGTCAAGTGAAACACTCGTGTATCAACAGTGCGGGTCAAGAGAAACGCTGAGTTACATACATTACAGGTCAGGAAAATCAGTTACGTATATTCACTGCATGTCAAGCGAAACACTCGTGTATATACAAAACAGGTCAAGCGAAACACTCACGTATATACTGTACGGGTCAAGCGAAACAATCGTGAATATATAATACAGGTCAAGCGAAACACTCGTGTATATACAGTAAGGTTTAAGAAAAACATTCATGTATGTACAGTACAGGTCAAACGAAACACTCGTGTATATTCAGTAAGGGTTAAAGGAAAAACTCACTTATATACTATACGGGTCAAGCGAAACATGCACGTATATACAGTACAGGTCAAGCGAAACACTCGTGTATATACAGTACGGGTCAAGCGAAACACTCATGTATATACAGTACGGGTCAAGCGAAACACTCGTGTATATACAGTACGGGTCATGCGAAACACTCGTGTATATACAGTACGGGTCAAGCGAAACACTCGTGTATATACATTACGGGTCAAGCGAAACACTCGTGTATATACAGAAAGGGTTAAGAGAAACATTCACTTATATACAAAACTGGTCAAGCGTAAAACTCACGTATAAAGAGTACGGGTCAAGCGAGACGCTAACATATTTATAATACTGGTCAAGCAAAAAAGTACCGGTATATTCAATACGAGTCAAGCGAAACACTTAAACAATCGGTGTCAAGAGAAACACTTGTGTATATAAATTATGGGTCAATATAAATAGTTGTGAATATACAGGACGGGTCAAGAGAAACGCTCACATATATACATTAAAGGGCAAATATAAACACTTGTGTAATTACAGAACGGGTCAATGGAATGACTCAGGAATATATTAGAAGGGCCTAGCAAAAAAAATAGTGTTTATACAAAATATGTGTCTGCTCCGCAATGTGTGCTTTTTAAGGGAGCGGTTGAGTATTTAGAAATAAACGATCAGTCGTCGAAAATGGTGGACAGGACACCAAACCTATCCAGTCATCTGAATACAATCTTCACTAAACTGTATGGAATTATTGGTAAGCATATTGTCTCATTCGATAATCATTCAAATCTTCCGAGTAATTAACCTTGAAATGAAAAATCGCAAAAGTACTTTTTGTTTACAATTGTCCGCTTCATTGTTTCATTCCGGATGCAAGTTATTAGTAATTTAATTCAGATGTCGTGTGATGGCTTAGAATTTAGTGCGATCATATTGAACGTTAATACAGACATCTTGAGTGTGCTCGTTACCACACCTGGGCATCTTGCAGTTATTTGCCAGACCGCTGTGATTTGGTTTCAGTCTCACAACATTAATTTGCAATAAGATCACCACTCAAACAACTATTATTGGTATGAAGTTGTTCCCAAAAGATAATTATTAATAACCAGTTCATTTTGAGTGTCATAGTTATTACGTTGTTATTAAAAGGAATTGTTCACATTCGGTCAAAATGACAATCTTCAAAATATATGTTCGTTGTTTGATTAGCATCAGTCAAAATTTGTAAATTAAAAAAGCGTTTATAACTTTGTGATACTTGTGTAATTCATGTGTTGCACTGCGGTTCGAGTTTTCAACTGCGTGGCTGCTTTAACGATCGACCAGTCCACAATCGTATTATTGCACGGATACGTCTTTTAATAAAAGGGGCCGTCCAACAGATAAAGCGTCGTATCGACGCGAAACGATATTTTGGGAAACTACGAGGATTGCTAATATAGCTAAAACATACATCCGCTACAAACATGAGCGTGTATGGTCGAGTGGTCTAGGCGAGTAGCTTTTTAATCCAGGACTCCATGAATCCAGGGGTCATTGGTTCGAGCCCTGTTGAGGGTTACTTTTTTTTCCCTTTTAATGCCCCCTTTGAAGAAGAGGGGGTATATTGCTTTGCTCATGTCGGTCGGTCGGTCGGTCGGTCTGTCGGTCCGTCCACCAGATGGTTTCCGGATGATAACTCAAGAACGCTTAGGCCTAGGATCATGAAACTTCATAGGAACATTGATCATGACTCGCAGATGACCCCTATTGATTTTGAGGTCACTAGGTCAAAGGTCAAGGTCACAG
>VMBQ01005485.1:24663-36959 GCA_007657795.1 Dreissena rostriformis | reverse complement strand
CCTATGTGGGCGGGGCGCCCCAGGGTTGGTAATGGGGCCATGCATAGTTGAGATTGACCCTAATGTCATAAGAGAAGTTCAGTATCAATTTGAAGTGAATCCTTGTAGAAATGAAGAAATTATAGTAAATGGCAATTTTTGGTGGGTGTGGCCTATGTGGGCGGGGCGCCCCAGGGTTGGGAATGGGGCCATGCATGGTTGAGATTGACCGTATTGTCATAAGAGAGGTCCAGTATCAATTTGAAGTGAATCGGTGTAGAAATGAAGAAGTTAATGTAAAATAACCTAAAAAAATGAGTGAAAATCTCTGACCCGACCCCACCCCAACCCCCATTACTTTTGACGCAGGGGTCAGATCAAAATTCCAAATAGTGCAGGGTCGCACATATGCTCATAGCTACCATGTGTGTAAGTTTCAAGGTTCTAGTGCTAATAGTGTAGGAGGAGATTGTGGCCAGGACGGACGGACGGACGGATAGACGGACAGACGGACGGACGGCGGAGATAACCACAATATCCCCACTTTTTTTCAAAAAGCGTTGGGATAATAACACCAGCAGAAGCAGTAGCAGTATTAGCAGCAGAAGTAGTAGTAGTCATATTTGCAATTTTCATTGGAATCTGTTAACTACCGAAAAACAAGAGATGCACAAATAGCATACGCTTATATCGTGTGACATTTAGGTTGCACGTTGTGCGTTATTTGTCAAATCTTGTCATACTAAATTGGCAACACTTACTTATAATAATTAATGTTAATATTCCGCGGCTTCGAACTAAACAACTTAATTGCAAGTCAAGTGAGAAAGGCGACTGTTGTAACTTGGTTGAATAGTTTCGATAGATAGAAATAGAAGATAGAAATCTACTTTTCTCAATTGCAAATCTCACGCTGAGTGAGTTTATAAGGCCTTCGGATGTAAAGGTGTTGTTAAGTTGGTTTAATAAAAAATCATGAGCACAAGCTAGCGTTAAGCATTCATGTACGGATAGCTATCGTGAAGTGTTCTCTGCTTCGGGAATGGTGTAGCATAGAAGAGGTGCGTGCATCATACAAGTTGTAACACAGTTTCAGTTATTCATTGATGAGAAGGTGGCGCAGCGGATATTACCCGGAAGCGCACGATATCAAAACTAAGATCTTTCATTGAAGGCTTATTATAAGATAAACCAGTTTGTCGATATGGATGGTCTGCCGTGAGAAATTTCGTTGTGGGGAATAGGTACATATAGTTATAGATCACTACCCATCCGAAAGTAAAGGAACGCCATCATTAACGCTTAATTAATAATTTGTTCTGAAAAACAATGCAGGCACGAAAAATGAACGATTCTTGAATGTAAAGCAAAGAAATATTCCGTCAGATCCATAGTACAAATACCTGTGAACATTTTGAATTCCAGTGGAACTTTTTAAGCAAAGCGTACCGAGCAGTATATAATGTCTTCAGATGCACTAGTGGATTACGTCGTTTTTGTGCGAACGGGTGACCGGAGACGAGCTGGCACCGATGCGAACATTCGTGTTAAACTCCACGGCAGCACCGGGCTAAAGACGGAAAAGATTCGTTTGCACAACGTGCTCAAAAATGACTTCGAATGTGGGCAACTCGACCAGTTCGACATTGAGAATCAGAAAGATGTGGGAGCGCTGGAAAAGATCGAACTCTGGCGGGATAACTTTGGTCTGGGAAGCCGGTGGTACTGCAATTACGTAATTGTAAAGAAGAAAGGACACGATAAGGAATTCACTTTTCCCATCTTCCGGTGGATCAAGCCGGACGTGCACTACATGTTCCGCCTGCACGATACCATGTTACCACAGCAAGACCCCATGGCGGAACAGCGTTGGAAGGAGCTGCAGTCAAAGAGGAAAAAATACCAGGTCGCTCAGAAGATCTCGGGCGGCCCGGCTCAGGTAAACATGGTGTAGACTAATACGTTGCAGCTAATATTATTCGTTGGTAACTTTCGAGGATTTTCGTGAGTCCGCTAAACCATGAAATCAAACTACTTTCAATAATTTTCGGGTCGCCGGGGAGCTTAACGTACCCGGTATGTACTCATAAAAGCTCAAGGTATTGAAGAAAACTTAGAAATCAAACGTTCAACGAACGATTACGTCCGATGTCTTGTAGCGGTAGATCTCATTCAAACATTACACACCCCACAGCTCATTGAAATTAAAAGGTCAAAATCAACTATTTGTTTGAAAGATAATTCCTTCCATGGCCAGTCTGTGCCAATTTTTATATTACTTAAATACGCTTAACAGTAAAATCATAGAAAACATTAGGTAATCTAAACAAAATTAAGCGCAAGTTTAGCGACGTCATTTCAAATGAGTTTTTCTCAGTATGACGCATGCCGAATTAGTATCAAAAGGCTCAGAACACGCCACATTTAAATAGTATACATACAACCCCCACATACACTAATTAAAACATCATTCTATGTACCTAACCAATTTATTTATGTGACAAAGCAGTCAAGTCTTTTTTATATTTTCCAAAATAGTGTTGGTAAAAAGAAATAAAACTGGAGCATGTTAAAAAGGCACTATTGATAATATATGGGGCATTAAAAGTACATTCGTATGCATATGTGCCCACATACACATACTATAGGTCTATACACAGCAAAGAAATTGCAACAAAATGGCTGGAAATTAGGTTTTTTGTCACGAAAAAGAATTATAAAGTTGCTGCTCACATAAGGTTTCCTATTCTTCTCCAGATGGTATCCATGTTATCCCAACATGGTCATTAAAAACGCAAATTTCTCCAAAAGAAATAGTTTTCTGGAGAAACCCTGCTGAGGGGTTATGGCAGACATGTGTAAGTTTGTATAAATCCTTTAATTATTGTAGTGGCTTGCAAATTAAAGCAGTTTTTCTCCCCTAAATGCCTGAAAATGGCCCATTTTGCCCGATCTTCTACTTCAGGGAGCCACATTTCGCTCATTTTTTAAGAAAATTTGTCATGATTTTTTCTTCATGTAGGCCAATACCTTTGTTATCAATGTTAATACACAGTTGTTTCAAATTGGACTTTGAAAATTTTAATTTTTTCGAATTTACTTACCCTATGTTAGTTCATGCAGAAATACACAATGCTGCTCGAATGGTATTACGCAGCTCACAAGGTATCGGGTTTCCTGGGGTGTTACATGTATACCAAAATCCACGAATTTAAGATCAAACGACCAGATTTTACGAACCCATGAAATTGAATGTTTACGAGATTAAATGAAACGACATTATATCATGTATATGGGAGACGTTTACAGCGAAATTGGCGTTTTGTTTAAAATTTGGGCTAAAATCGATCGACGCCAGTGTTTCTCGTGTCAATGTTCATTACGTTTCTCTTCATTGATAAATGGAGCAAACGTTTTCAGCAGTCAGGGGTATCCGGCTAAATTATGCTAAACACGGTGTCACTGTATAGGACGTGGGCACTTATAATGAATTTGTCGGTGAATGTTTGTTTGGATAATAAAATTGTTTCATGTCCATAAAAATGCACTAAAGACGCATGCCTCGCTTTTAAGTCGCTTTTTAGTCACCAATTTTAAACTTGTTATACCTGTACAGAATAGCGAGGAAAATAGTATTAAACTAACGTTTTAAATCACAGTTGTAATGGTTCTAAGGTTTCAGATGTGATATCCGTAATTTTCGTTAACCGGGATTAGATTTCATTTTCTTCGTGTAAAAGCTTTTAAGTGACAAATAAATTTTGAAATTGGTATACCTTTACAGAATAGCGAGAAAAATGAGTATAAAACCTACGTTTAAAAACACATTTGTGATGGTTCTAAGGTTTCAGAAGTGAAATCGATAAACTACGCTAAACGGAATTAGATTGCAGCTTTTTCGTGTTTTTAAAAAGCAAACTAAACACCGTTCGCATTTGGTATATCTTTCCCATCTATGACCGATCTTATCCTTGACGATACAGCTTTCCTTGAAGAAGACTTTTGTGCAATTGCTGTCTTAAACTTCCTTCCTTGAAAAAGACTTTTGTGCAATTGTTGTCTTAAACTTCCTGTTAATGTGATGGGGCGCATTGTTATTTGACTATTGTTATCGTCGTGTTTGCGATTTTTAAGTGTTCATAATCATTTGAGCCGTGTGAAAACAGGACTTGATGGCTGCGCGTAAAGTGCTTGCCTAGACTGGATTTTCTTTTGGAAGAAACTTCTTTAAACGAAAAATTCGATAAAAGCGTAAAGGGTCGTTCCTGATTATTCAGTTCGGACTGCACATGCCTATCTTGGACGACACTTAACGCACATGCATTAAGCCCGGTTTCTCCAGGGCGAGGTTTATATTCTGAATCAAATGTTGAAGAAGTCGCGGTGATATACGCATTTGATATGGTGTTCGCCAAGAGATCGGAAAGTACCGGCTCTGGTAGCGTTCTTAAGAATACCCCATGGACGCCAAGTACTGATTCTACCCAGGTGACGACAAAAAGAGTCGATCAATAACCCAAAGTCTTTCGATTCAGTACATATACATTTTAACTAAAATGTTCATCAAATTTAATTTTTACATCGCAAAAGCGAAATGTGCATCGTGCATAGCTGTTCCGAGCACGACTGATGCAACAAATTATAGCTTTTTTACGAAATGTAATCCTCATTAATACATGGATACATGTTAATTATCTGTTTGTTACTATTCTTTCTTATTAACTCCAAGCAACTCGCATACGATTTCGTATTTTGACCAATGTCTATTGCCTCCCTTTGTTCGTTTATATGTGGAATGCATGACACATAATTGGGTCAGGTCCGTACGTAATGTAGTTGTGAAGACTCAGCGACGACCTGATAATAAACTATGAATTACACACACATGATACCTAATTTAAATAATTTATACCTAATTTAAATAATTTGAACGAGGCCTTGAACTTGTCCCATTAAGCGAAATGGTTTAACTGTCCGATAACAAGTGCAGCCAGGTAAAAAATATGTCGTATAAGAACGTCTGAGTTTATATAACAAACATACGGAATACCGTTAGTGCCATCGTGGTTTCACATTAAAATCCAGAGGGCGAGAATGCGAGAACGCGATATTACGATGACGAGAATGCATCAATTAAATTACGACAGTGCGACAATTCGATGGCGAGAATGCGAGAACAAGATATTACGATGACGACAATGCGACAGTGAGATGACGACAGTGCGACAATACGATGGCGACAGTGCGATAGTACGATGGCGACAATGCAATATGCGAAAACGCGATCATACGATGACGACAGTGCGACAATACGATGCCGACAGTGCGACATTATGATGGCGAAAGTGCGATAGTACGATGGCGACAATGCGAGAACGCGATAGGACGATTGCGACAATGCGACAAAACGATGACGACAGTGCGACAATACGATGGCGACAATGCGATAGTACGGTGTCACCATCGTACTATCGCACTGTTCCCATCGTAGTGTCGCACTGTCGCATCGTCGTAATCGTACTATCGCGTTCTCGCATTCTCGCCATCGCGTTCTCGCATTCTCGCCACCGTATTGTCGTACTGTCGTCATCGTTTTGTCGCATTCTCGTCATCGTACTATCGCATTCTCGCCCTCTTGATATTAATGTGTAACCACGGTGGCACTAACGTTATTCCGTACAAACATGCTCATGGTGTTGTGATGATTGATAAAAAGAACAGGAAGCTCATTGCATATCTGATTAGATGTTGGAACGGATTGCTTAATCAAACGCTATTCAGATAGAGATTGAAAAGTGGTCACAATAGTGAGCATTTTCAAATATTGACAGTTTACGGGATCTGCATATTAAAAAGGCTCTGGGAAAACGGGGCGTAATGCATGCGCGTAAAGTTGTCTTAAAAAACACTAACCTATGTGAGCAATAAATTTTATTTCATGTGCCGACATGCTTGAAATATAAAAATAAGGAAACTTCAAACACTGTATAACGAAAAAATCTTGCTTAACATCTGCTAGTCTTTTATTTAAGACAAGTGCTAAAAACTTTACGTACTCAATAAAAGTTCACTTTCTAAACATACCATTGTCAATATGATTGATAGCATGGTTAATGTATGAGGATAATTCCATAAACTTAAAAATTACGTATTTAGCAAAACCTTAATCATTCAGGAGAATATTAATATAATCATGAGTCAAATAGCTGTGTACGGCAAACACGTACAATATGTATGTTGCAGGAATGCATGCGTGTGAGTATTTGAAATATTTATGTGTGATTCGATTTGATATGTAAACGATGCATACAGTTACATCTAATCAATCTCGGTCAGCCGAGCAGAGCGTGCACGTCGCGACCGGGGCGAGAGTCACACGCAGAAGATTTTCTACAAGACTTGTTGTACAGTGGCTCTAATCCTCGTTGCAAGTCGGGAAGGGGAACTTCTGCGGGCGGCTCTGCTAATCCAGCAGGTACCGTCATCCCTCGAGCCGGACGTCTCCTAGTTAGACTGCTTACTTCGCTGTATCCCAACACTGACGACGGCTGTGGTGGGGGGTTCACGCCTCTGACGTTCGACACCACAGTCGTCTGAAGCGGGACCGGGACAGCGGATGTACCAGCATAGAAGACGAACGGGGCGGACCTGGAGCAATCCAGGACATCGAGGGGGTGGCCTTAGAGAGGGGACCCGGGGCGGCGGTACCCAGTGTTCTCAACGCACTGGGGAAACCGTCTCGGGCATGAAGAAGACAGCCGGTGACGACTAGAGTGGCCATAAAGGCAGAGCGGTGAGCTTGCACTCCCTTGGCGGAGGCGTTCAGACAGGAATTGTCTTGAAATTGTCTATTTTTTTTTATTTTATTTTTACCAATGAACAATAAGGTCTCATTGGCCATCATGCACTGGTCTATTTGGATCTAAATTATATCTTTGGCGAAAACCCGGGAAGCCGGGGTAAATTTGACCTACTTTGGCTCAAAATTAATCTTTTTCCCCTGAAAGGTCACAGGGGCAGGTCTATACATGAAGCCGTCGTGAAGACGCTGGAGGACCTGTAAATAAATCTCTTATAATCAAACATGTAATCAATGACAATTTCGCAATCCGCCTTTGTAAAAGCGCATCGTCAGTTTAACCCCGGATGAACCAACCTGTCGGGAGAACCTGATTACTCAATGTGCACTATTCAATAAGCACTTTTCAATATGCATTATTCAATATGCATTATTCAATATGCACTATTCAATATTTATGATTCGATAAGCATCATTCAATAAGCATCATTCAATAAGCATATTTCAATAAGCATATTTCAATAAGCATTATTCGCTATACATTCGATAATATGCATAACTTAACATGCATTATTCAATATGTCATCATCATCAATCCCTTGACCGGTTTGGCCGTTGGGGGGAAATGAGGAAATAGTGTATAATTCAATATTAATAATTAAATAGGTATTACTTAATTAATATATGTTATTCAATATGCATTATTCAATATGTGTTATTCAATATGGATTACTAAACATAGTTTATTCAATAGGCATTATTCATTGTGCATTATTCAAAATGCATTATTCCTCTTGGAAATTTTACACAACGGCATTTTATAAAGGCGATTATGAACACTTATAAGAAAAAAAAACGTAAAATGTGTTAATATGTTAACAATAAAATAATGGTTTTAACGTTATTAATTAAACAATTCAACATTATAACACGGATACGAGATATACTACCTTCAAAATACTGGCCTTGCCTAGTTAAGAGGTGCATGAATAATGGTAAAACCGTTAAATTATATGAGAATTAACCTCAAAAGGGAAAGCTTGAAAGCTTTTGAGTCATAACAGTGAACTACTAAGAGGAAGGTATTTACAACTCGTTTCCAGTTTATCTCGCAAAAAAAGAATGGCAGCAAATGCTATGGGGAATTTCATTTGAATTAGCCAATGCAATTTAAGGATTGAGTCATTCGGGTCTCATTGCGAATAATTTCTTCAACTGTCCAATCAGAAATGTGAAAAGCTGCGTTACACATCTGCGCAAAAGTAAACGATACTCGTAGTTATTATATTTTTGCGAGATTGTTTTTATTTCACATTTCTGCCGTTTGCCCAACTTAATTTAAAAGTTCATCGGATCAATTAGAGCAATTGTTCATATTATGTAATACAAGATAAATGCTTTAATTTTGATAATTTCTCAGACAATAATGAAAGTATTTACCCTTTGACAGATCACTCTTTTTTTCCTAACGCTTGCCACTTCAAAACAACATTACAAAACAACGTAAAAATAGCTAAATACATAACAGTAAATAAAAAATTAATAAGATAGTATTTTGTAGAAAAAATAATAAACATAGTGGCGTTAACTACAAGTCTGATGTGTTACTCTCGCAAGATTTAACTTTATAAAGTGAAAAGTCTTCCGTGTATATCAATCACTGTGGAAACCCTCTAAACCGGATCCTCTCTATACCGGAATCCTATCTAAACCAGACAATTATATTGTATTATATTTTTCGCAAGATTGTTTTAATTTCATATTTCTGTCGTTTGCCTTTCTCTATTTAAAAGCAAATTGGATCAATTATTGCTTACCATTCCGTCCTTTAAGTGCTTGTCATGTAATAATTATACTATTAAGCAATAATTTGACTGGAGTCATAAAGTATTGGACCTCTCAATCGCCTTCAAAGAAACCAATTTACCTTGATTGTTATAGCAATTATCAAGTAATAACTGTCATCCACTATTTAAAGCTATCCTCTGTCAATACGTTGACAATAAAATAATCGTAGACTATGTCGGTATATGGTTTAAAATTGAGGCTTGTGCAAATATACGCCTGTCCACAAATGGGCTAGTTTTGGGGGTTGAAGTCGAAAATTGTGTTGACATAAAACATGTTAGAAAATACTAAAACTAGATAGAGTATACTATACAGGAAGCGTAGGGCCAGTTAAATGCGTGGAAGTTGTAAATTGACTGTGAAGGCATTATCTGACCATGTTGCACGGATACTATAGTACCTGATCTTAGAATTATATAAGTGATGTGTTTGTGTTATATATAATGTGTTCTTGTCTTGTGTCATTGTATTTTGTTGTTGTAATGTGTTTAACCTTAAACTTTGGTACATTAAATGGACATATTGAATAGATGGATTACGTACGAAGTATGAAACGGATTAAAAATATGCATTTTATACATAGTGATTTCGTGTTCCGATGTGTACATTGATTACGTATGTTCTCAAATACGTATAGTGACTGGATATGGGTAGTTATGAGGGTTTATTGTGTTATATCGCTTCTATAAAACTGTCAACCGACAAGTTAAACTCAAAGTGTATGGGTCAGATTTCATAATCGAAATATGGGGGAAAGAGGATAAAACTATTATGTTTATATATAGAACGTGTGCACTTATCAATTTCAATCTACGGCCAATTGTCATTTAAAAACCATTTATTGGATCCAAGTTAAGACCAGTCGATCCTGTACAACACATATTACGCAATCGCTTTATACAAATGTAAACCCAAAGGGTATATTGCACGTTAGAACCTTTGGTAACCTTTCACATGTAGGCAGACTGGGCGAAATACGATTGAATGTTGTTAACCGTTTTATTGGACTTTATATGAAAACAAAAATATACATTTTTTTTTAACATAATTCAAGTGTCGAAACATAAAATTGTACAGCACTCTCCGCATATCTAGTGATACATTCCCGCTGCCGCAATATGGCAGACCGTGTCGACTTTGAGTTTCGCGTGCGAACCGGAGACCGGAAGTTCGCAGGTACGGACGCTAACGTCTGGGTAATACTCCACGGCGAAGACGGCAAAGCCACCGAGGAAATGCGCCTCAGCAACATGTTCAAGGACGATTTCGAACAGGGTCAGCTGGATACATTTCTCGTAAAGAAACAGATCGTTTTGACGAACATAGTTAAACTTGAACTGTGGCGAGATAATTTCGGTTTCGGCAGTCGCTGGTATGTCGACTACATCAAAGTCAAACGGACGGACTATGATAACGAGGTGACGTTTCCCATCTTCCGGTGGATTCCCGCGAAAACGCACCTCATGTTTCGCGTCCATGACACAATGTTGCCCCAGGACGATCCGGAAGTCAGTCAGCGATGGGAGGAGCTGAGGAGCAAGCGGGAGTCGTACTTAATGTGCCAGAAAGTCCCTGATGGTCCTTCGCAGGTAATGTTCTAGATGGTTGTAATAAGTGTACACTTTTTTGCTACGAGGGTGTTTATTTTGCTATATTCGTGGCCACAGGAATATAATGCAAACCGCTTAACTTGTATTGAACGTTTCATGGTCGTTTCCGCTCTCTAACTCAAACACGATCGGATCATCGTGTAAATTGGGATGATGTTCGTGGGCATGATATGTGTCGTGTTCTGAGAAAACTTGGCATAATTCATGTGCGTAAAGTGTCGTCCCAGATTAGCCTGTGCAGTCCGCACAGGCTAATCAGGGACGACACTTTCCGCCTAAATTGGATTTTTGCTAAGAAGAGACTTCATTTAAAAAAATAAATAATAAAAAGCGGAAAGTGTCGTCTTGATGCTATGTGGTGGCCAAACTATTTGTTCACGGGTGATTATTAAATCCGCATTTCAATTTTATATTTACTTTCGCAACATCAAGGCAGTTTTCGCATAGATCACATCCGGTTGAGCTGTGTGTTTTTGTATTTTTAACTTTTGAAAAATAGTTCGCATTATTGGTATAGCAACTGCGCGTCTTTTGTGAGTTAAACTATTTATGCCTAGCGTCTAGAAAAAAAGGCATTGGCATCAGGGTCTGCGCTGTTTGCTTAAAGGAATTTCTGTAAGAAATATTCTAAATATAGGAATTCATATACTAGACATATACTTGGAAATAAATTGATCCAATTTAGAAGGATGGGAGAGTCCACTAGGTATAAATTGGTTAAATCCTTTGGTATTTCAGCAGCCTCCTTCATGACGACCTAACATTGTACACGCGATATACATGATTCACTCGATGTTAGGTATAATGCTGGTTAACGTTAAAAATGTTGGTCATTTCATTAATCAGCAGTCAGTAAACTGAATTTCTATACTTGAATGCACTTACTGATTCATTGGTTTTCTCGAAATGCACATCACGGTATTTTACGTACCGTACACGCTTGTGGCGTGATGTTGGAAATAGCCAACCATCTGCGAACTGCGGTTGAAATAAACGTGCGATGAGCCCATCCTAACCCGCCTCCGACTTTCAGCGTTGTTTCATATGTATCATACCATATCGAAAGTTTTCGATGAGTCAGTTTAAAATATTAATTTCACAGGTTCAGAAAAATGCTAATGTGCATAAAAGGATTTTAGAAATTGATAATTGAAATACTTAAGAGATTTTCCGCCCACGACGAATGCCTTTCACGCATTTAGCCTCGCTTAACTATTGGTATTCACGTTTCGGGCGGTGTGATCGTTCAGTCACGTTGAAAGAGGTGAATACCCCCACCTTCGTCAATTTCTTTATTGACCCGTGAAACGTTAAAAATTTTGGGCGTAGGTTGAAATCTCAATTGTAGGGCCAGTTCGCTTCGATTGTTTTCATTTTACATGGGTGATAGGGGCGAGCCTTTATACCGGATATACTCTCACGAACCATTATATCCGAAATGAGTGTGTCCTGTTTAAGGAATAATATTAAGACAAAAAGTTTATCATTTCACTTAATCATTATCGCCACCAAGTGGTATCCTTTTGAAAGAAATCTACAAGGTAATAACAGCGAAGTTTAAATTCTTATCATTACTTATCTCGGGTTGTTAAATTGATTCCAAGGGATCTAACTCCGCGTTGATGGACGTAATCGCAGTTAGATCCCATTAAAACTCATTCGTACATTTTAATGTATAGGATCCCCTTCCTTTTTAAGAACTATAAAAAGAGGTTAGTCACTTATAAGCCCATATTTGCCCATTCTAATAGTGATAGTGGTGCTCTCTATTCCGCTGCGGACATGTTCATTTATGCCGGAGATTAAAGAGAAAAAGGTATTTCAGGTAGTTATTAAATACCAAATAGTTTGTACATAGCGAACACGTATTTTTGCCAACGAGCGGGAAGACACAAACCGAACACAACATTAAATACATTTTACCAGTATATCCCTTTTGACCTGTGGTGAGCGTTTACTAAGAAATTGAATTATAATCTATCAGGATATGTCCGGATGGGATGATCAACCATACAGCTTATATATATATATATATATATATATAAGTCCACGCAGGCTAA